>BSBK01003014.1:380000-469613 GCA_027943335.1 Chamaecyparis obtusa | reverse complement strand
ACATATAAAATCCTTAGGCTCTCATACTATATCATTAGGCATGGAGAGATGGTAGTGGATGTAAGGATCATAAAAAAGATCTGACTAATCAACAAATGGGCTCGTATGAGGATCATAGCATGTACATTCCCTTGTGATCAGATGATAATTTATCAAATTGAGTTACGATGGAGGCAATCCTAGAGTACATATCTAGGCATGCCTCCTCAGTCGTAGACTCTCTAGCTCCAATGTGGGCCTCCAAACCTTTTGGAAGAACCAAAAGGTTTTGACCCACCAATGCCCTCTTACTAAGGGGTTATGGAACATCAGGGCATCTGAACTTTTCTGCAAATCTACCTTGCCCCTAATCCACATGTCATGGAAAGTCTTTATAATCAACAACATACCCTAAATAAAATTTTGCAAATAATTATTTGCAAAAATATAGTGGTACTTCATCCTTTTGTGGCCACATATGATGGTCCACCAACAATCTGGGATATATGAAGGGGGCCATGAGGTCATCCTTACACTTCATCACTCTGTAAGCTCTCACAAAATTCTTCTCTAAGTAAACAGGAAACATAGCCTTAACATTGACTACATAAACATTCATGTCAATATTCCTCCATCTAACTATCCCTGACATTGTACTAGCTAAGCTCTTGTAATGACCTACCAGGGAACTCGAGAGAGATTAACCTAAAACATGATACTAAGTTTGATGAATAATTTTTTTTTCTAAAGTTTACGTAACAATATAAATATTAATGCAGAAGCAATAACCATTTACTCACATTGAATAATAACCAACACAAATTACAAAACTCATGAGTCCCATGACATAGATTTACGTAAGAACAAAACTTATCTAAATTACAACAACAAAAGATTCAATATCATAGATATAATAAATACAACTTACATCAATAATTACAATCCTCATGGACAACCATGATACCTACATAAACTCACATCCACTGCACATGTCGGAGGGTATTTAGTAATCACTCTAATAGTAATAGTACAACAGCCAAATTAGGTATCACATGCAATACTCTAATACACGATTATAATAATTGAAGATACGAATAATCCACCAATGAAGAATCATAAAGAGTCCAATTGCAAAAGCACCATCAAGCACTGGAACAAGGACGTCAAATCTCAAATGGTAAAGAATCACTACCACCTATCCATGTAGATCCACAGAGGTCTACCCCACCATGTTGAGGAGATAACAATAGACCCCACTTGGATAGCCAATACCAAAATAACATAAAACCATTAAGCAAGGGGATCCTGAAATCTCTCTAACTCTAGGTGTACAGAATAAAGTGATAGATAAGACTCACTAATCCAGAGGCAACCGACACATGTAGGATAACTAGACTATGTATAGGAAGGTGTCATCATGTACGTCTAACCCTTAAGTCTTATTTTGGTAGTCTCTCTGGACCCTGTCACTCAAGTGACCATACACGGTATCAATGACCTCTCATATAGACAAGGCCATTAACTATGCCAAACACACACCTCTCAAGGCGGTAAGCATCATCTCATCCTCCATCTTAGTCTATACTAGCACTCAAGCATGGGTGAGGAAACACATCTTATTAAGTTCAATTTAATACCCCTTAATGTCATATTAGGTTTTCACTTGATTAAGATTACTTACAATAAGTGATCCTGGCAGCCACTTGTGGGCCCCAGCACTTATTGCAAGCCACCCCCTACTACACATCTAGGTAACCTATCCTAGGCTCATAGATCCCACATAAATCTAACACAAGTATGCAATCAGGTAGTCCAAAATCCAGAATCAAACACAAGAACCAGATATGACTACAGATACCATTCACAAAAATCCAGTACAACATGAGCCTATATGGTCAATTTAGGGTGATAGAACACAATACACTCACATCATAAAATAAGATAGAAATCTTGTCTAAGAACTCATACCCCCAGTCTCTATATCCCTCCTAGGTCATCTAATGCCCCATTAACTCACTAAGCAAAGAAAACACTCAATGAAGGGTACACATCATTTACATCATATAGAATTGACATTGAGTCTGATATGCATTTAAGTTCTACAATGATTGCAAAGAAATGCCAAACATAGAAATATGTATTCCCTATGAAAATCATATTCCAGAAAACACCAAAACAATGCCAGTATCATAAATGCAAATTAAATGCACATCACATTTCCAAATTTAAAACCATTTAAGGAAAATATACATAATTTATGTATTTTCAATATTACAAGAACAACATGAAAATTAATTATTCAATTTGTCTTTATCAAATATTAACATTATATGTAAAAATATATTATAAAAATACATTTCACATACATATATAATTTTAAAATAAATATTAATATTAACATTTATTAAAAACAAATATTTAATAAATGCCAAAACTTAATAATATAAATTTTATTTAATTTAATAGATATATTTAATAACAATTGAAATTCACTATACAAATTTCAATTAAATAAAAAAACATTTTAAATAAAATTATTAAATAACTTTTAAATTTAATATATATAAAAAAACGTATTAAAACTTTTTATAAAATAAAAAAAAATTAAACAAAACAAAAATAAACTTTTTAACAAATGCATGTGGGGGGGAAACTTCACTTGCTCCCCCGTAATGCCCACCACACAACAACATATCGTGTAGTAGTGGTACTACCCACAATAGTGGCCACTACCCATGGTAGTGGTACTATCATCGGTAGTACCTTGCAACTAGTAGCGGTACTGAGGGTACCGAGGATAGGGGTAGGGGGTATGGTGGCCCTCGCTCCCCCTTAAACACTTTTAATTTTTTTATTATTATTTTTAATTAATTTTTTGAAAAAAAAATTTAATTAATTTTTTGAAAAAAAATTTTAATTAATTTTTTGAAAAAAAAAACATACTTTTTTCAAAACTCTTTCACATGCATGTTTTTGATAATAATGTGATTATTTTTTTTAAACAAATTTGAAAATGGAAAAAAAGAAATTTATAATTCTAAGAGTTAATCACTTTTTCTTCATTGCACATTGACTTTTCTTATTTTTTTGTCCTTTCTAGGTTTTTCTTTTGTTTTTTACTATGTATATTTTTTATTGTACATTTTTTTTCCAAAATGTAAAATTTATGCCCAGAATACATTTTTACCCAAAATTGATTTCCTTTCATCTAGACAATTTATTTTTCCAAACCTAATAGTCCAACTATAGTCCAGATTTGATTTTTTATTTTCTAAAGGATCTATGATGAATTTTTCAATAAAATTTTGGTAGCATAACCCTATTATGCCAAGTTTTAATAAAATCTAAAAATCTCAGATCAAAGGGTTTTCTAATACCCAAAACCATAGAAATAGCAAACAAATCTAATGAGATAAAAGAAAATTATCCAGATATAGGAAGCCATTAAATTGCAAAATAGAAACTACAAAAAGAAAGATTTTCAAAGCCTACCTTGGATCCAATGCAAACAACTAAAATTGAAACCTTTGAAGAATTGTAGACACCAGATTCCTCCCAGTATGAATCCAACTTGTAGATCTGAGTCCACGTAGAATGCAAGCACCAAAAATCAAGATGTACAAACAAAGATTTCAACAAGTATCATGCAATCACACCCAAATTCTTAAGACGCCAAAATCCCAAGCTCTCTCCAAATTCCTCCAAAACTTGTCTAATTCTAAAAATGAAAGACAATTTCCCCTAAAGAGATTCAATTTCCCCCTTTCATGCAAACCCTAATGACAACACACAAGTCAATCCCTAAATAAAATCTAATATGAAATTGAAAGAAATTTCAATAAAATAAAATAAAATAACCTTTATTTGCACAACTCAACTTAGACTCCTAAAGACTTGTTTTTATCTTTTGAAAACAAATTATTTTTTCAACAATGTTTTGGATTAAGGTAATAGCAGGTTTGAAGGGGCCCTGAAACCCTTTAACATAGATTTAAAAAGAAAAGCATGGAGAAACATAAATACAATAGACCATCCCAAAAAAGGATAATCCCCAGTAGGGACACTTCCCATATTTACAATAAGCACCACCACAAAAACACAAAAAAGGACAAAAGCGAGAAACCCCCAGCAAGACAGGGCCAAAAAAGCCTCCAATAGCAAATTCAAATTAGAGTCTTTAGGAAGCCCTCCGACTCCACTAGCTGACTCTGCATAGTCTTAATAGAATATTTCAAATTAATTATTTCCTAGTCCTTGTTGGTTAAAATCTCAATTTTTGTTTTTTGCCCCAAAAGATAGGATGTTTTTGAAAAATTTTACGGTCTTTAGGGTTTTCTAGGTCTAAATATCCTGAAAATCAAAAAGCCCTAGTTTAAGTTGTCAGCCTTCTATTTCTCTATTACTTTATCGGGTCACTTAAGTGTCGAAATAAGCATGTGCACTTTTAGTTTCCTCTCTTAGTCGCTTAGTCTCCCAGAGAAGTAGGAATATTCATTCATATTTAGCAATTGCCCGAAAGCCTTTGTCGCCCAATCTCATAAGCACTTTGGAATATTCCTTATTATCAAATGACTTAGTGTTTTCCCTTTTAGTCTCCAAGTCTTAGAATATTTTCTCGAGATCTAGCGACTACTGTGACAAGTTTTATAAGTAGTAGACTATGGTTGTGTGGTCTCTAGATGGAAGTTACCTTTGGTCGGGTGATCTCAAGATAATTTATTAAAGTGATGTTTCATTCAGCAATTATGATTTTCAGTGGTCACGTTATCTCCCAAAGGTGGTGGTTATCTCCTGCGCGGTTAGTGATCCAATGACACAGTTGTCTCTAGGTCTCCAGATGCAGCAATTAAGTGATAAAGGATTATGAGACTCAGCGACAACTGTAGAATGAAGTTTTGATCAACGACCAATATTTAATCTCCAGATACAACTCAGAGTTAAGAAATGTTTTCACGACTTAGAGATTACCTTAGTCACATGTTCTCGAGACTTAACCCCAGTTAAGAAAAAGATTGTGAGACTCAGCGAACTTCTTTGTCGTGTAGTCTCTAGATTTTCCTGGGGTTGAGTTAAGATTAATGTTATGGTTTAGCCCGGCAGTTATATGTTTATTTAGTGATACAACAACTATGTAGTCGTGTGATCTCAAGTTCCTAACCGTTAAGTGAAAAGCCTCCAACGATCCAGCGACATGATTATCTCTTGGTCGCTGAATCAAATAGTTAAGTGAGAAAAGCTCTCGCGACTTAATGTGGACCATAGGATGAAATGAAGAAAAAGATCAACGGTGATCACAATATCTTAGAAAGGAAGTTGAAAAGTCAGAAAGCTTTAGCGATTAAGAGACTCCATGTTTGTTGCTAGATCTCCAAGTCGAGTGATCGCTGAATGTTTTAAAAGGGTTAATAAAGTTGCCGCAACCATGAGAAAGACTATAGTCACCAAATCTCCAGATGACCGGGTCGGGATATCTCACAAAGAAGTTTGAAAAGTCAACCATGTCCCATGACTTAGATTTTTCCTATTATCACTAGATCTCATAATGAAGATTGAAAATGATTCTAGTCGCGTGATCTAGAAAAGAGAAATATTGTACTCGGGACTAAGAAATTGACTGTAGTCGGGTGATCTCCGAATGTGAAAAATTAAAGATGGAATAAAGAGGTTGACTATGGTCACTGAATCTCTAGATCAAAATTTTGTGATCGCCAAATCTCGCAATGATTTCAAAAGGTGGGAAATCTTTCTGTGACTATGAGAAGCCCTCTTAGTCACCAGGTCTCAGAAACATTTCTAAGGCGCCAATATTATAAAATGATTGTGAGACTTTTGCTCCAGTCGCCAGGTCTCTGAATATTTGAATTTAAAGTTTTTGAGCTATGACTAGTATTTTGAAGCCCTGTTCATGCTGAAGTAATGGTGGAAGTGACCTTTTGATAGCTGTAAATGTTAGAAATGGTGGCGCATTCAATTCTATAGAATAAAATAGTTAGAGGCTACTCATTTGAAGGTTATGGAGCATATCGAAGAGGACAGAGTGCTAGGTTTTCAGAGCTTTCCAGAATTACAGTGTGTCTAGTGATTTTTGTAGAGAATTTTCAAAGTCTCAGTCAAAATGAGTCAGGCAATAGCAAGCAGAGCCTCCACCAGCCGAGGGTCTAAGGAAAAGATAAAAGAGAGTTTTTCAGATGAGTTTCTCACCCTTCTACCTAGTTCATCATAGAAAAAGAAGGTTAGTGATGATGTCTTTGTGGATGATTTAGCTTACTGTAGAGATGCCAGGATGCCTAAAATCATAGGCATGTGTCTTTTCAGTTATTTCTATAAAAATCATGATAGTGTTATACCAGTTTCAAACCCTTGGACTTCGGGTCTGGCCAAATTGATTGTCCTGGAGGTCTTTCTAGATGTAGATGCACTTCTTATGCTATCCCAAAGATATGATCCCTTGTTTAAGACAATTAGAAATAAGGATGGTTCACCCTTGGTAACCCTAGACCGGAACTCTTTCATGAGGGCATTCAGAATTTAGTTTCCAATGGCCATGGAGATTAACTTACAAGCTCAGGCAAATAGATATGTTAGAGAGGCTGCTTTGGTCTCTAAGGAGATAAAGAGCCACATGCCTAAAGAAAATAGAAATTATATTGCACCTATGGTTGGGTCAATTCCATATGCTTACAAGGACCTTAAGTTTTACATGGAATACATTGCATATGGGATGTGCCAGGTCTTGGGAATTGATGTAGGCCCTGAGAGGATTACCTCTGATATTTTGATCTTAGTGATGGATTCACAGAGCCATCTGGTGAACAGAGGATATGATTTTATTGGTTATGTGATAAACAAGATGCATGAGGGTTTGTTGTCTTTGAAGAACTTCACATCTGGTTCTGCACCTAGATTCATGCATTACTCCTTGCTGATGCACCTCATTGTGTATCACAATTATGATCTTATAAATTTGAATGATCTCAAGCCACAAATGGTGTGGAATGGACAGCCTAACCCAGTATAGTTTTGGTTAGCAATTTGGAGCCCTTCTTGCCCTAGGCAAGATTTTGGTGCCTTTGAGAACTGGATTGTGTACCCCATTCTCCAGAGTTTGGGAGTTAATTGTACAAGATTATCCACCAAGGTCCTGCAATTGGTGAGAGCCCAACAATTTATTGATAAGTGGACCAAGGGTCACAATTGGGGGGATTTTTACTATGAGAAGGGCTATATAATGATTAGGGTTTATGGGTGCCCTCAGCCTCCTCATCTACTTCCATTTTATGTTCCACCAAGAATTGCATTTCTAGAGTTTATCTGGTAGCTCATGTTGACAGATAAAGAATACTTGGCTCCCCATAGGAAAGGGGCTCTCACTCCTCGGCACTTCAGAGTGCACTATATTACAATTGGAAAGGGAGCTTTCAGTAAGGTGAATGATTGGTTAGAGAAATATAGGATGTTTGTAGCTCCATATAGGTATGTAGATACAGAAGGCTTCATGGCTACTACAAGGAGATATTACATGCCTACCATTCCTTTTAATAAGAAACATGAAGAGTATCCCGAGGAGGATGTGATAAGAAACATCATTGAAGATGATGAGGTAGAGAAAAGAGTTCAACAATTGGATCGGTTACATAAAATTGAAAGGGAGTTAAAAGGAAAAGGATTGGTATTTGGGGGTTTCTTTCCCAATTTGCCTTACCTCTAGAGACTTGAGTAGATGATGGCTCAATTTGATACATTGGTTGAATCCATAAAGGATCAAATTAATGATGCTAATCAGGGTAAAAAGGCCCACTCTAATTCTAAATGTGAAGAAGATAGTGATGGTGGCTACCCAATATATAGCCCACCCCCTATGGAGTAGCCATTAATTGAAGAACCTAAAGTAGGAGGTGAGACTGTCAACCTCAGTGAGTTGCCTAGCTCAGAGGACACCACTGAGCCCTTACAAAAGAAGAGAAAGTTAATGGCTAGAGAGCCATCAAAGAAGAAGAAGAAGAAAGACAAAGTAAGTGCCCTCTATAGAAGGACTAGCTTTCATCACCATGAAATAAGGAAAGCAGTCAGAGAGGCCAAAAGACAACAAAGGTATGAAATTGAGGATGTAGAGTTGCCTTTGGCTTTAGGCCAGGATGAAAGAATAATTGAGCAGGATGCATTCCTGAATGATGATAATTTTGTCAATTTTGATGAATTTAAAAGCTTTTTGATTTGGCACAAACAATAATAGGTTGCATCTAATGTGCAAATAACTGAGGAGGGTCAAGTGCCTGATGAGGCAGTGCAACAATTAAGAGAGTATGACCTAGAGGCTGAAAGCTTTACTCTAGATGAGGCCAGGAAATTAGTTAGATAGAGTAACATGCTACTTGTGCCTAGATGGAGTTTGTATTCTAATTTTATTATAGACCAAATAAAGAGATAGGAAGATGTCACTCTGTCATCAAAGACCCAAGTAGGGGATATAATCAGAGGATTTGGTTATAGCCCAAAGAATCAAGCATTGGCCATGTGGAGTCTTTACCCTAAAGACAAGAAGCCACAAATTTTGAATGTAAAAGAGAAGATGGAAGGTGACAAGATTGTGTGGTCTATCCACAATATTGGGGACCTTGAGATATCTCAGGTCTTGACCCAATTTTCCAAATTGAATGAAGACAAAACAAAATAGATATCTAAGAGGTATGGCTTTCTTTTAAGTGATTACAGTGCCCTTGTAAAGGATAGGGATTTACAAATAATATAATTTACAACATTGGAAAAATAGGCAGAGGAGCTGCAATTACAAATAATTAATACTCCTGTGGTAGTTCTTGCACCTCTTGAGCAGCTTGCATTAACAGAAGCACAAGGAATGACAGAGGAAGAGGTGGCAACAGAGCTGAAGAAGATTAATGAGGAGAAGAATGAGGCTATATTACAGGCCCTTTTGAGTATGTTGCAACACAGAATGAATATAATCAAGGATAAATTTGACCTAGTTTTTAATGCTTATGGAAAATTGCCTGAATTGCAAAAGGAGGTCAATAATTATGTGCAAATTTTGAGTGGATTTCATACAATGTGGTCTGTTAGAGCACCACTTTTTGAAAGATTGATTTTGGCTCAATCTTTGGGGAGTGACATACCGGAGACAGTTGTAAGAGTTGGTGAGGAGATTGATAGAATTAAAACCATATTACCACTATTCAAGGGTAAGGCAAATCTGATTGAGGCTAAGATAGCCATGCTCAGCTCCTATTCCAACAAATTCATCCCCACAATTTTGAGTACAGATGGAGTCATAAAAAGTCTTGATCAATGGAGATCAGATGTTGATCTTCTATTGCCTAGGAAAGAGGCATTTTTAGGTGAAGATAATAATGTTGATTTAGAAAGCTTCAACAAAACCCTAGATGAAGCTATTAAGGCAGAGACAGATCTCACCAAATTTGTAGCGGATGTCAAGGCAATTACGGATGCTAGGTGGGAGAGACAAAAAGCACAATTGCAACTTGTCCAAGACTTTAATTGGTCATCAAATGAATAGGTAACTGCATGGGATGAATTGACAAAGGCCAAAAAAGTTAGATCTATCGAAGTTGACTTGGACATTATGGATGAAGAATGAGAAGGACATCTGACACACCTAACACTTGATCCAAGAATACAGGGATGATAAGCTATCATTTAAGAATGGTGTAGGTTAGCCTAAAATGGCGGTCACCATATCTCATTAAACTCAAGGAGCTATCATAAATATTTGCAGTTGAAGGTGTCATTTTTCAAGTGGCCAAGGATGTACAATAGTCCGAGGAAGTCTTGTCTTTCCACCGCCTAAGGGCTTGTTGTAATTTATTTTTAATTTATGTCTCTTATGCTTTTAGGGTTAGGTTTTTCAACCATCCAAAGCTTGTTGCATTCCCATTAATAAGGGAATTCCAAGGTGGTTGAAAAGGGATGTATATATAGAGTTGATGAATCATTTTTTGAGGTTGGTCGGAGAGATAATAGAAAATTGGAACAGAATTGCTTTGAAGTAGATTTCCAAGTTTTGTGTCTGATCTTCTGAGTAATGGAATTGTGAATGTAATTGGCAAGTTGATTATAAATAAAAATACACTACAACTTCTGCCATATATTGTTGTTGTCTCTTTTCTTTTATATTGTACTCTTGTATGTTTTACATGTTAGGCATTTAAAATATACCAGCTGTAAAGCGACTTGCTTGATAGATTTATTAGTTTCTTTCAAGGAAAGAATTAAAAGTTCTCATATTTCATCTTGAAGAGTAAATATATTTGTATGGATTTTTTTTATGATAACAGTGTTTGGTTAATAGAATAGTTTGTAAGGCAATCTATTTGGATTTGCAGTTGGTATGTAAGGCATATCATTGTATTTCTTTTAGAATTTACTTGTTGATCTGCATTTTGATTCTGTTGCCCATTAGATAAGGCACTGGTTTGGTGTTTGTTTCTTATGGTTTTATCTTTCATAGATCTTAGAAGAGAAATTGAAACTTTTACATCATTTACCAGTACATTTTCATTTCATGTTTATTGCACAGAATAGATTGGACTATTCCTAAGACTTACAGTCCATATTTCATGATTCCTTGAAGAGAGAATCATATAGGTTGTCCCTCCTTAAAAGGAAGAAGGATGAGAATTCTTAAATCACTGATCTTTTCTTTATTTACAATCATGTTTTGCTTGGTTAAATTTTGTATTAAATTGATCATGGTCATGTGCAGAATATTCTATAGACCGATGCATTAGAAGGGTTAATAGCAGGTCAGTGTCCACTCACGTGAAGAACTGTATAATTAATTATCATTAAAAGGTAATACATGCCTGAGTATGTGGAGCTCAAAAATGAAGGAGGATCTTATCCAATCCTCAGTAATTAGGTCTTTCTCTTGTTAGAATCACTCTCAAAGACATAAATTCAACTATCAGTTTGATCCTACAAGAAAAATCCCTAACAGTCCTTAGCCTTGATCTTCTTCCTGGTGTTTGATCTAGTTCTAGTGACCGGTCCTAGTTGCTGACTGGAGTCAGTCCCTTCATTTTTATCTTTCATTGTGTCATTATTGTTTCCTTCCAGTACACTACACAGAGTCTTCAAATTTTCCATAGTAGCTTTCATTCCAACATTAGACAAAGTAAATTCTTAAGCATGGCTTCATTGCTACTGATCTTGTCATTTAATGGGATCATGGCTTTCTCCAAAACTTTATTGATTCTTTCCTCCAACATTGTAGAATCATCTGAAACCTTATCAAAAACCTCTTCATTTCTTTTATTCAAAGCAGCATCCTTCCTAATCTTATCAATGGTGTCCTCCAACATCTCATTCCTAGTTTCCAGCCTTATGCACCTATTTTTCAATTCCACAAGGTCATTTTGAACCCATTTATCAAGATTGTAGCCAAACATTGCCTTATTTTTAGCAATTTGAAGTGTAGTCATGGTAATAGCTCTCTTCACATGGGAGTCCCTTTCTCTCAGATCTTCCTCAAGGGAACGATGGATATTCCCTTCAGAACTATTCTCATAGTCTTCATTTTCTTTATCCTTCCTAGAGATGGGGGATTTAGAATTAGCAGGGATATCCTCCTCCATAGTCTTGATATCCTCTTTGTTGGGGTCATCATCTGCAATATGAGCAGCCTCCATGCTAGCCTCCTTATCATAATTATCCCCTGTATTGCAATATTGTTCTTGATTTCCCACTTCCTCAACATCATGTTTTCTATCAACACCAGTAGCTGAGGTATCTAGATTGTCCTTCTCCCTATTTTGAGAGGTGTCCTCCTTATCATTAGTGTTGTTGGTGACTTCCTTAGTCCATTTAGGATTCTCCTGGTCGGTCCTGAAATACCCTTCCACCATGTCGATAATATTTTTTGTGACATCTTCAAGATTCACCATAGCCACCTCCTGAGTAGCTTGAATGCTGGAAGTGGTCATATCAACACAACCCTTGATAGAGTCAATGGTAGCCATAGATTCCTTCTCTAAAATGACCCTGTTCTCATAATTTTCTTTCACAGTCTCAACTTTGTCCACCTCATCAGTTGTAACCTCCTGACGATCTTTCATCCCAGAATCCTTATTAAGAGGAATACTGTCCTCTTTTATCCCAAAATTATCTTTTCCCAGAGAATCTTTCTTAGCCTCCTAACCATCCTTTGACCTAGTTGTGTCAATGACAGTCATAAAAGAAGAGGGGGCTTTTTTGCTAGAAGAGGTTTTCTTCCTCAAGGAAGGACTAGCAAGATTATTCCTCTTTTTGCTATGGACCTGAATAGGAATGGGCTCGGGGACATGGTCCTTCGCATACTCAGCAATTAGAAGAATAAGTCCAACATGGAGTATGGGAGAATTTTTCATCTTATGTTCAATGATACTTTGATTCAGTGAGATCAACAGAAAGAAAGGGAAAGAAACCCTATTTTCATGTCTGAAGTGATTTACCAAAACAAAGTGGTAATTATAAACTCTATAGAACTGACCTTCTAAGGTGAAGTATTCCATAATAACCCTAATGAAAGAGCCCCAAATATTCTCAATATTGTCCATTTTAACATAATCTTTCTTACCTTTGATCAAAAGAGTGTGTTCTTCATCAGTGACAGGGAAATCCTTGTACGCTTTGTTGTCCACTTTAATCTCTTTGGAGTATTGCATACCCTCAAGAGGGAGGCCTATGATTTCTGCAAGTAGCTCCAGGGTAAGACTGAAGGACTTCCCAGCTAGGTTGATAGTACCCTTATCCCAACTAGTAGCAAATGCTTTAGAAACCTCCTTGTCATTCCCATGTAACCACTTAAGGAATTGGTGAACTTTTCCTTTTTTGATCTCATTCCAAACTTCCTTATCATGCCTCCATTTGTAGTCAATAGGTTCCTCCCTCCTTAATTTGCCTCCCATTATAAAAATTTCACCCAGATCCTAAATCTCAGAAAGAGGGTTCTCCTTAAGATGTAGAGTTAAAAAAATACAGTCACTCGAGACTCTCTTAAGAGAATGGAGGTGATGCTTGTGATTTGTAACCCATAAAGCGTGCAAAATTAGGAGGACGTGACAAGTAATAATAACTTGGCACATCACCTTCAGAGCAATCATAATGAGGGGTGATCTTTGAAGTGTGTTCATTGATTTGTACTTCTCTAAATGCCACATCACCTCCAGCTTACTCAAAAACTATCTTGCATCATTTTGTGTACTCATTATTAACACTACTTATCACCCCTTCTTTTTCCCTTATTCTGTCATAATTAATGTGATAATTTATCTCGTCATTAATTTTAGCAACACCATACCATTTTAGAGTTCTATCACTTCTAGCCCCAAGAATGGTGAGCCCATCAGCTACCTGATTTGTCTCACAAAAATTATGAGAGACATGGAATGACTCAAAGTATTGGGAGATATTTTTAATTTTAGCAATAATGTGCTCTATAGTCCAGGAGGGGGAGTTGATTCCTTTGATATTGTTGACTATGTTATGTGAATCTCCTTCCAGCCAAACATTTTTACACCCTAATTCTTCCACCAACATAATAACATTAAGACTAACATCACCTCAGCTCTATGATTCAATTGCAACCCCAAGGGAGTCGTAATATCTCTCACACAATTTCCATTCCAATCTCTGATAACACCACCACTCCCAGAGATTCCCGGATTTCCTTTTGAAGTGCCATCAAATTTATCTTTGATCCAACCATTGGGAGGGGCAGACCAAACTGAATTGGTTCTTGAAATATTAGGCTGAGGATTGGTAGGAGGGAAATTCCAATTTTTGATACCATCTTCAAACACACTATCCTTGAGCTTCTTCTTACAATTGAGAATAGCATTGATAAAGTTTTCTTCCAACCCTCTACAAATATTGTTCCCAATGACCTCAGGTCTAGCAAATTTCTCCCTGAATATTTTGTTGTTTCTTTCCTTCCAAATACACCAGCAAAGGTGAGGTGGGATAAGTTTCCATAACTCTCTAGCTAGCTCATTATAAAAAGGGCAGCTCCATTGAGTAACAAATTCCTGCCTAGAGTTAGGAAAAAGCCAACACAAATTCCACTTTTTGAAAATAAGATCCCACACCCTATGGGTGTCGTTACAATGAAGCATAAGATGGCCACAAGATTCTACATCTTCCATATAGAGAAAACATCTATTAACCAAAATAAATCCCCTTTTAAACAAATTATCAAGAGTAAGGGGCTTATTCTGAACAAGGATCCAGAAGAAAAAATTTGATTTTATGGGTTAAGAACTTATACCATACAGTCGCACATAGATGTTTGTCTTCCCTTGAAAAAAAACAAAGAACTAGCTAAGGCAACCAAGAATTCTCCATTAGAGGTAGGGGCCCATATTATTTTGTCTTGAAAGTTGTCCCTAATAAACCAAGATTGTAATTCATTCATAAGAGGATAGAAACTTTTGTCAATAGTGCCAATGTCCTTCCATTTATTATCTTCTTGCCAGTAGTCAGAAACTTTTAATCCAAAGATATCTTTGGCTTGATTGATTTCTTCCTTCCACTCTTTCTTATTGGATAGAGGCTCTTTTTAGATCCAAGGGTCATTCTAAAAATCAATTTTTACCCCATCACCCAACATCCATCTTCTCCAATCAAGAATGATATCTTTTGAGGAGTTTATACTATTCCAGATATAAGAACCATTTACTTTGTCTTCATTTTTAATGTAGTCCTCCAAGTTTCTGGAATCAAAAAGATACTTGTTTCTTATGATTTCATTCCATTGATTTCTATCCCCATAAATTCTCCAAATTTTCCTAGATAGGAGGGCTTTATTAACAAGTTTAATTGGTCTTAGCCCAAGGCCCCCTTCACTCTTAGGTTTGCAAACCTTCTCCCAAGCTATCATACTTAATCTTTTTTTATCTTCTACTCTAGACCATAAAAATATTTTTTGGATATTCTCTATAACAACAACAAATTTATGGGGAACCTTGAAGAGACTTGGCGCATAAACAGGGATATTTTTCAAAGAATATTTGAGAAGTTGAAGTTTACCAGAGTTTCTCAGAAGGGATCCTTTCCAACCGGCAAGATTATTATTAAACCTTTCCACAATAAGATTCCAAAATCTTTCAGGGGGCTTAAAGTAAAGGGGAAGACCCATATAGAAGGATGGAAGATTCCCAATGCTACAATTGAGGATATTAGAAATCTTATTCTATCTTTCAAGAGGAGTATTAATGAAGAACATAAAGCTCTTATTCCAATTAATAAGTTGACCTAAATCTGAGGTATAGAAAGTCAAATCTTTTTTGAGGTTTATTGCTTCTTTTACAGTGGCCTCCCCCATAATATGAGTATCATCAACAAATTTCTCATGAGAGAAAATAGATTTGACCGAAGAAGGTTGGAGACTTGATATGCTTCTCTCATTGACAAGTTTATTGATATATCTTCCAAGGCACTTAGCCGGAATAGAAAACAAGATCGGAGATATGGGATCTCCTTGCCTGAGGCCTCTGTAGGGTTTAAAGAAATTGGAAGAGCCCCCATTAACAATAACAGAGGTTGAAATAGTAGAGACTAATTGAGAAATGAGTTTTAAGACCCCGGAATCAAAGCCAAAGTGACTTAGAACTTTTTAGAGGAATTTCCAATCCACCCTATCATAGGCTTTGGACAAATCAAGTTTCATAAGGAAACCTTGCTTCTTCATTGCTTCAAGGGAATGAATATTCTCATGGGCCACCACAATAGAATCCAAAATTTTCCTTCCCAGAATGAAGCCATTTTGCTAGGGGAAAATTATGGAGGGAAATATGGCAAGCAGCCTGGAAGTCAAAAATTTTGCAATAATCTTGTAGACAGCATTGCAGAGACTAATCGGTCTGAAAGCTTCAACCGTATTAGCCCCTCTCTTCTTGGAAATCAGGACCAAAAAAGTAGCATTTAATTCCCTTATAAGAACTCTATTACCAAAGAATTATTTGACTGCATCCTGCACATCTTTACCAATTATGTCCCAAAACTATTGGAAGAAGAAAAGAGGGAAGACGTTAGGACCCGAAGATTTTTCCCCTTCAAAAGAGAACACTGCATCTTTGATTTCCTTATCATTGGGTATGGCCTTGAGCCTTAAGTTAATCCTCTGATCAATCAAATTAGGCATAGTTGAAAGGATCTCATTTTGACTTTTCATATCAAGATTTTCCTCTTTGGATAATAAAGAGGAGAAGAAAAGGAGCATTTCCTTTCTAATATCCTCTTCCTTATTCAAGGTTTTGCCATTAGAAACAAGGGAATAAATCCTATCAATAGATTTGTGTTTCATAGTAGTGATATGAAAGAATCTTGTATTTTTGTCCCCATCTTTTAGCCAAAGGGCTCTTGATCTTTGTCTCCAGAAACATTCCTCTTTAGAGATGATGTGAAAATCAGCCACCAACAAATTTTCAATTTTTTTAAGCTCCTCAGAGAGGCCCTCTATCTAAATTTTCTCCTGAATGACCTTTAATTCATTCTATTTTCTATTTTTAGCCATAAAAATGTCTCCAAAAATTTCCTTATTCTAGATTCTTACTTTCCTTTTGACAGTGCTCAGTTTTTTTGCAATTCTATATAGAGCACCACCATCCTAGTTATAATTCCACCATTTTGCAATACATTCTTTCAAGCTAGGGTGAGCCATCCACATTTTTTTAAAATGAAAAGGGATATTTTTTTTCCCATTTAAAAGGTTGGCATTAAAAACTATGGGAAAATGATCAGAACAAATTCTCAAAGAAGAATATAAAGAGCAAGAAAACTTAGAAATCCAGTCAAAAGATAAAAGAGTTTTATCTAGTTTAACCTGTATGAGATCAACTGTAGTTCTTCTATTCTTCCAGGTGTAGGCTATTCCTTCCAGCTCCTTGTCCATAAAAGATTGGTCATTGATGTAATCCATAAGATCCACTCTGCTATCAATTTGAAATGGGAGACCGCCCATTTTGTCATCAGAATTAAGGGGAATGTTGAAATCTCCCATAACCATCCAGCTATCCTCTTGGTACTTGCTTTTGATTTCTTTAAGCCTTTTCCAAAATTTCAATCTACCATTTTTAGTATTGGGGGTGTAGATATTCATCAAGTTCCAGGAAAAATCATCTTTAAGATGTTTAACTTTGACAAGAATTATATTTTTTTCCACAACCAAAACTGTGTAGTTAATAGTGATATTATTCCAAAAAATAACAACTCCTCTAGAAGCTCCGTCAGAGTCACTTCCTATATTATTACCATTCTTAAAAGGGTGAATTTTTTCCACTTTAATACTTGACATCTTAGTTTCTTGGATTAGCAAAATATCAGGTTTGTTGTCTCTCACAATATTTCTCAGAACATCTTGCTTATGGGGACTATTCAGTCCTCTAATATTCCAGGACATGATCTTCATTTAAAGGGTTGGGGAACAGATCTTTGGGATGGTAGACTATTTACCATCTGCAGTATTCTTTTTTTCTTCTTGTTCCCTGGTTATTTTTTGAGTAGGTCTACCTCTTCTCTCCCCTAATGGAGATCCAACATCAACTTTTTGCTACCTTCTAGTTTGAACTCCTCCCTGGGGGTACTTTCTGATTTCTTACCTAACTCTAACATCCTTTGACTCCCCCCACCTTTTTTTTAATGCTTTTTGAGCTACTTTTTATCAATGACTTCTGACCAAGGAATATCATGATGCTCCTCAGCCAAGCTCTCCTTTTGACTATCTTCCTCACTAACTTCAGACCAGCTCCTGCTACTGCTAGCTATTGCAAGGGAATTTTTAGACCCATTACTTGGAAATAAGACTAAGTCTGAATTTCCTATTTTAGTTCCTCCATAACCCATAGGGTAAAACATATTTCCATTTTTTTCAACAATGTTAATGCACATGTTTATAATTTAAATATGTATTAAATAGATTAAATATTTAAAGCACAATTAACCATACAAGTAAATATTTAATTATTTAATAAAGCACAAAAGCATATTTAACTCTAACTTTAATTAAATAATTAATTAAATCCAAATATTTGAATATTTGAATTTTAATTAATTTTCTCAAATAAACATAGGAACATAAATAATATTCAATTTCAACTATAATCATTAAATCAATAAACACAGAAAATCACCCACTTATGAAATCAATCAACTAAGACCAAACAAAATAAAACCAAACATGCTCAAAGAAGGGATCCGTGAATTTGCATCAACTAGATGAATCCGGGTAAGGTAGTCAAACTAATACTCGTCCAATCCTAGGAAAAATAGGCTTAGGTTATGGTTTCAGGTCTGACTATTACCTCCCCTCTTTACCATTGAGATGAATATTTATGGGCACACTAACTCTTTCCAATTCAAGGAAGATGATGCCATGTACCTACAAACCTGGCATCACAAGAACAATCATGTACATCCAATCTATATATAGCAGACAATGATAGGGTACAGTCAAACATGTGGATCTCACCATGGCAAGTAACTACACCTCCATCCTCTACCGTACAAACATGCCAAATAGGTACACACACATGATAACCATACACATGCAAGTATGGGGTCAGTAACATCATAAACCATAATAAACATAAAACATCACATCATGATAATATCATCATCTAACTAAGCAATCACATGATAAACATGTAATAATCATAATCCAAAATCATCATCTACTAAAATAATAATTTCTCACATGAAAAGTGGCCTAAAATAATTTGGCCAATCAACTAAAATAATAGCCTAAAAGAGTATGGAAACTGAAACTAAAAGCAAACTATGAGTGGGTACCACATCCACCCCATAGGATTAGGCTTACTCCTGGAAGCCTGAAAACAAATAGGGATATTAGTCTCATAAACCTCATTGCAAAAAATTGAAAACTAAGCCAAGGATCAATGAGTAGGTCCCTTTTGACCCTTCCCTACCTTATGGTTCAAACTCTGAGGATCATTCTATACTGAAAAAGCCCTGTGGGATCTACCTGCATCACCAACTGTAGGCTCAAAATCTGTCAGCTTTTATCCTAAGTACTATGTTGAACATTGGGGACAATTGTTTGCCTTATGACCATATTGGCCACAAGAGTAACAATCTCCACTAAATCCTCTCTCTGTTGAAGGTTCACTAGACTGCTGAAAACTACCTCTACTGAGCACTCTGAGGAGGCTCACTATAAGAATGACTCTTGATATGTTGATCATTACGGTAGTTCTTGGACTAAGAACCACCACCTTGAGCTACAAAAGAGAACCCCTTCTGCTACTAATCCTAATTACCTCGTGAAAAGGTAGAAGGGTTCTGAGATTTTCCATCCTTGTGAGACTGATTCCCCCTAGCTCCACTAGACTAAACACCCCTCTGACCACCATGACCCAAAGTTAAATTTTCCTCTGTAAGAGTGGCCTCAATGACCACTTCCTTGAGGGTCTTAGGCTCAAAGAGCTTGACATCCCCAATAATGCGAGCATTAATCCCTCTAACAAAGTGTTGAACCAGAAGAGTTGTATCCTACTCAAAACCAACATACTACTTGAGCTCAAAGAATCAAAACACTCTTCTACTATCATGGTCAACTACCTCAGGTTATGAAAATCATCTACTCGCTACCCGCCTCCACTGATCTGAAAGGAAGCACTCTCAGAAATGCTCAAGGAACAATTCCCAAGTCACTATATCCATCTATAGCCCTAACTTCTCCTCTTCTATTTTCTACCACACAGCTACAAAATTAGTAAGTTACATCACTGCATACCTAGCTTTAGTATTTCTACTAAAGGTATGCATAAAAAAACTCCTCTCCAAGGCTATAATCCATGTCTCAACCTCTAAACCAAATCCTTTCCCATCAAAGGGAATAGGTCATCCTCTCATTAGATCCCGCATGTGATTCACTGCCACAACTATAGGATCCACTATGATGTTCCTCCTTGGAGGGCTCCTAGACCTCTCCCTTTCCCTCTCTTCTCCTTGAGAGTGGTGGGAATCATCCTTCTCTACAATGACCTGTTCAGGACCAAGACGATTTAGAATTTCCTGTAAAAGCTATCTAGTATCTGGTCCCTCAAACTCACCCTAATGTTCCTCTCTTTGCTCATCTCTAGACTCCTGATGATGGCTATCATGTCTAACACTCATAGAAGGGATATTTTTTATACCCCACCCATGATTACCCAAATGACCTCTTGTTAGGAATGGGAACACCGAGAGGGGGGGTGAATTAGTGTTCTATATTATATTACTTTTTCTTATTTCTTGAAACTTAACTTTATAGCTTAAGTATTGAACTGAATATCAATACAAGAAGATAAGAAACCATAAAAAACACCACACAATATGATTATGGGGAAACCCAAATAGGTAAAAACCCTAGTGGGAATTGACACCCACTAAGAACTGCACTAGTGTTTTATGATCCCTATTAGAAGATCTTGCAATCATGTTAGGAGTTGATCTTTACAATGCTTTTAGTATAGTGACCTGGTCAAAGGTCAAACCCTGTTAGGAGTCTTTTACAATAACCCTATTAGGGGTGGGGACACACTATCCTAGAGGTCACTTCTCAAGTGGTGAAGGCTGCAACCTTCTAGATCAGATACACACTATATTTGCAAGGTGAACAAGTGTTGTGACATTGCTTGTCTGATCAATTCCTTTGGTGCGCTATTGCTTTAAAATCTTATAAAGCTATATAACATTTTATCTACTCTTCACATAATTCTTCTCTACTCCTATCAACTATATTTCACATCACCTCCTTAATTACAAAGGCACGTGTCTTATTTATATGCGCAAATGAAACTATTCACTAGGTCGACCCTTTAACCTATTACATACAATGCTTCCAAATGAATTGGCTCAAGAGTGTTTACATATAATGATATTAACATGTCTACAACCTAAATACAATAGGCACATAGCCTTTATAAAATAATATTACAAGCACTAATCAAAATAACAACAGTTAGCTCCATGCTCTGTTCTTTTCTTCCGCTCACTGTCTGCGTCACTTCATCTGGTTGTAACTTCTTCATACGAGCTCATATCATCATGTGCTCTTATAATTTGCATGAATACATATTCAAAATCTTATCTTCAAGGGTGCATGTCATAACTTCTATCATACACACATGCATTAATGCTTTGTTCCTCTGGTGCTCTGCTAACTATCCAGTCTTCCATACTTAGTCACATTTCTGATCTTCTAAGTTATGTGTTGACTCCAAAACTTCATATGACTTTCTTTCCATAATGAAAACACTAAATATATTCATATACATTAGTATATTCAACTTTCCAACAATCTCCCCCTGTTTCATTAATGGAAACAAAGGAATGCGGCGAAGTTACTAATTGTATCCTTATACAAAATTTTCTAACATATATTCTAACTTATATCTCCCTTTTACTATATACTATACACCCATTAACATCATATAAAAAAATCTATATTCTCTCTTCTACATACTATACTCCCCCTTTGACATTAATGACAAAGGTGCCCAAAAAATGTATCTACAAGTGCTTACAAGGTGAGTACACCCAGAAATGTTATCTTTAAGTTCTGGATCTCTTTCTACCAAAATGATGTTAGTGCATTTATAGTTTGGAGATGGGCATACAAAGCATATGTCAACTTCTCCATTTTCTCCAAATCTGAACTTGGACCTTGATCATATGTCACCATAGTGGCATAAATCTCCTTGATGTTCTGGTTTAATACATCTAATGAGTGCGCAAGAGCATTCCTTAGTTGTGTTTGCCTTGCCCTTATCTTTGACATTTCTTTCTCTGCCTTTTCTATTTTGTCCACTTGTCCTTGGTACACATTGTTACACATATTTACATCAGAGGAGAGATCTTCTACTAATTTCCTCACTGCATCTATCATAGCTTCCACTTCCTAAATTTTCTTGTAGAGATCTGCAGTCAGCTTGTCCTAGTTCATACAATCTGCTATGATTTTTCTTCCTTTAGCTACAAAGTCTTTTAACAAGGCTTGAAAAACCTTCAAGGAGCTAAGGTCAAGTGCAAAGTTCCCTACCATCTCACTCAATCTCTTCTTATGATAATTCTCTTCTACCACCTTGGATGCAGATTCTTCAAGGCTAGAAAAGTTTGTTTTGAAACATGTCATAATGGAGCTGACATCATCTACTGAGTGTATGCTTGACACTTTCTTGTCTGCAGGAAATAGGTTGTTCAAAATGTTGACTGATTCAACACATAATGGATTCCTCATAACTTGTTTTTCTTTTGCCTTCTCCATTGCAAGCACATTGATTTTAATTAAGTTTTCTTCTCCCCATGAGTCTAGATTTGTAGTGTCAAGAGTCAAACTTGACAACAATGATGTTGATGGAGTGAGAGGTGTGCTATTTATCACATCTATTTTTTCTTTTATGGTTACTTCAATAGATGGCTTATCTGTTGGTTCATTTTTCTTCTCTTCTTCTCCTTTCTCCTCTTCTTTTTATTTCTCTTTTTCTTCTTCTTTCTCCTCTTCTTCCTCTTGTCCTATCATGTCCTTAATCTGAATTTCCTCTTGTTGCTTCATTGAATTATCTCCACAAATAATTTATGCTTCCTCAATGCTCATAAATACCTCTTCAAACTTATCCAAGTCCTTATCTATTTCCGCCATAGATATCTCAACATTATCTATCATTATTGTGTCTTTCTTGACTTCAGGCATGGGTGTAGATACCATTACCTCTATGGGTGTTGTCACTGTGGGCACTGAGTCTTGTAGACCTTTCATAGGTGCATTTGTGACCTTAGCTACTTTGGCTTTCTCAATAGGTGCTTGGGTTGTGGGTGTAGATGTAGGTTGCATGCATTGTTCTAGAAACACCTTCTCAAAGGCTTGTTTGTGTCCTTGGCAATCAATTCATAATCCTTATTCATAATATGTAAGGTTCTTATCTTAGTTCTAGGGTGTGGATTTACTAATTCCATTAATAATGCCTTCTCTTCAACTGAGCATACTGGCAGATTGTCATCCAGTGTCTTTTCTCTAATTCTGAAGTCTTCTTCACTAGCTTGTCTTTTCAAAGTATCCAAAATTTCCCAAACTTTATTCGGAATCACTATCTTCAGTTCTAGCACAGTCTTCTTGAATCTTATCATATGTTTGATCAACATATCATGGATCTCAGACTTGTCAATCTCATGATATCTATCATAAAACTTAGATATCTGATCAAGTCTACCTTCATCTACCACTCTGGATCTCAACACTTGTAAACTTGGTAGGAATCCTACCTCAGGAGGTGGTTGTACATTTTTGCCTCAGCTTCTTGTGGCTCTTGCTAATGGATGGCTTGTAGTTTTTTACTTCTTCCTCTTAGGCATCTTAGGAGATGCTTCAATGGACTCTAATTCAATTGTGCTGTGGGCGCAGGACTGATATCATCTGTCTTACTCTCTTTTTCCTTTGGATCATTAGTTTTCTCAATTTTTACTTCCTTCATCTTAGGATCATCAGTCTTCTATATCTTGGCTTCCACAGTGGATGCAATCTCAATTTTCTCCTACTATATGAAAGTACATATAGATAATCAGTGATCCAAACTTGAATATTTTTCTCTTGTCATGTTTGATTGCCCTTGTGTTGTCAATCAACTGGGCACGCAAGATCTCACACAAGTTGAATTATCCTTTCTCCTTCACAATTCTGATGGTTGTAAGAATAGTGGCTATGGACACACTATTGACCCTGTTAGCATGTTGAAATCTATAACCAAGAATCATAGCCAATATCTTGCTGTCCTTCTCCTCAATTGGCTCTATGGTCATACCGCGCTTGTCACCGCGTGACTTACAAGCCTACTCAACCAATTTTTTGACATCCTTACCAACTAGAAGAATGCTGCCTATCTTTGATAGACCTATCATCTCATAAATGAGATTAGCTATGATTCTAACTAGAACTTCACCTATCCAAAATAGGTCATCATGAATTCTACTAAAAAAGATCTTGATCCATTTGGATTCATAGAATTCATATGCAATAGCATACTAAATGATAGGATGATTCTCAAGGTGCATGAACTCATCTATGAATGTTTTATTAGGATTCATCATTGACTCAAGGTGTGACCTAATTCTATCCAAACCAACTATTTCCTCCGTCTACGTGCATAACGCCCATTAGGGTTCTAGAAAAGGATTCTTCTAGGTCATCTAGGGTGGACTTGAAGGGATGCCTCTTAATTAACACATATATTTTCCTTTTAGAAACATCAAACACAACTGGTGTAGCCATGACTTACTTGATTTATCACTTCATAGAGGTTTCCAAGGGTTTCAGGATCATCACATCTGAACTAGGGCTTCCAACAATCAATCTTCCTTCTTCATTGATAAATTCAACTGCAAACTCAACTGCTAGTGCTCCTATGATCTCCAAGTGCTTAATCTTGATTGTGAATGAGTGATTAATGAATCTTTGGTAACTATAAAGTACATTTCTACCATTAATGCTTGCCACATAAACACATAATATAACTGTGAATTTCATTCTTCTTCTCTGCTAACAATCAGGTAGGGGGCTCTTGCATACTACATCACATAGTTTCCAAATAATTGTAGTCCAAGGTGCATACTCTGAGGGTGAGTATACCAGCTGCACAGTGGTTTAGAGATAATCTAGCTCCCCCTATGACCATGAAGGTAATTTAACCATAAATAGGAGGTGTGTCCATTATAGATGCATCCTAAACTATTTCACCAACATTATCTAACTTTTCTTCCTTCCAAATCAAGCTCACATCTTCTGTAGCTTTCACAAACTTGACATCTCCTACTTCATCCAATATTGATCCTTCTAATGTTTTAGGTCTTTCTTGTCTTTGCACTTTTGATCTATAGAACTTTGAGATGTGTCCAGCCTTGTTGCATGAGTGACAAATGACTGGAGACCTTATACTCTCCGGCACATTGATGTGAGTTACAATTTTGCATTGTCTAGCTGAATGACCATTATAGTTGCATATCTAACATGTAATGTTCTAAGGACTTCTAACATTCTATTGAGGATGATTTCTCTAACTTTTCTGATTTTGATTTCTTTGACTTGATCTATAATTCATATTTCTATGAACAAACTTATTGTATGAATAACAGTAACCATTAAAGGGTCTTACCTCTTTACAATCTCTTGCTTTATGTCCATTCTTGTTACAAGCATAACAAGTTTTGTTTATTGGCTTGTGCTCGTCTTTAGCTTCAGTATGATCTTCAATCTTCTTAGGTTCTTCAGGAGATTTCATTCTATCTTGCATAACATCAATCTAAACTTGGCCTTCATTGAATCCAACACCAGTGGTATCTCCTTTTAGCTTCTGAGCATACAATTATGACTCTATTAGATCCTTTCTTGTGTGAAACTTGTCAATATGATTCTTTGCTTCAGTCAATTTAGATTCTATCTGCTTCTTGATGTTTTCCAACTCTAAGATTTTCATGTTTCCTTGCCTTAGTTCTTCATCCAACTGCTTGTTTTCTTTGATTTTTTCTTCGTAGACTTCTTGATTGTTAAGTAGCTTTTCATCTAATTCTTCAATCTGATCCTTCAGAGATTTGTTTTCTTCATTCAAATTTTTGATCATTATCCCTAAGTCACTTGTAGAAGAATATTTCAAGTCCTTTTTTAATTTCTTGATGATTACTTGAGAACCACTAACCTTGTCTTTCAGTTCTTCAATTTCTTTCTCAAATCTATCAAGGTCTTCAAGATTCTTCTTTAGATTTTTCACTTCTTCTAAACCCATGACCTCCTCAAGTGGTTAAACTTGTCTTCAGAGGACCAAAGCTATGATACCAATTTTTAGGAATGGGAACACTAAGAGGGGGGAGGGGGGGGGGGGAGGGGGTAAATCAGTGTTCTATATAATATTACTTTTTCTTATTTCTTGAAACTTAACTTTATAGCTTAAGTACTTAACTGAATATCAATGCAAGAAGATAAGAAACCATAACACACACCACACAATATGATTACAGGGAAACCCAGATAGTTAAAAACTATTGGCAAGTTGACTATACTGATGTGTATGACTAGATATAGTGTTTTCATTATGGCAACAAAGTCATATAGTGTTTTGGAGTCAGCGCACATTACCAGAAGATTAGATTTTGGCTAAGTACAGAAGATTGGATAATAAATAGAGTACCACTAGATCAGAGCGTCAACGCACATGCATATGACTAATTTATAGTATGCACCCTTGAAGTTAAGCTTGTATGTATGTATTCATGCTAAGTCTAAGAGCACATGATCAAATGAGACCGTATGACAAAGATACAAATAGTTGAAGAGGTACAGCCAGTGAATGCTAGAACATAACAGTGTATGCAACCGACTATTGGTAATTTGATTAGCGAATATAATATTGTTTTGTAAAGGCTATGAACCTATTGTAATTAGCTTTTAGACATATAATTATGTTTTTATGTAAACACGCTTGAGCCAATTCACTTGGAAGCATTGTATGTAATCAGTTATAGGCTAACCTAGTTAATTGTTTTGGTAGCGCATATAAATATGAGATGCACCTTTGTAATAAGGCATGGAAGTTTTTATAGAGTTGAGAGAAGCAAAGAAGAGGTATGCAAAGAGTAGAGAGAATTTATTAGAGCTTTGCAAGAGGTCAAAGCATCAGTACATCAAAAGAACTGATCTAACAAGAAGTGTCACAGCACCAATTCATCTAGCAGATATAGTGTGTATCTAAGATCAAAAGGTTGTAGCCTTCACCACTTGAGCAGTGAGCTCTAGGATAGTGTGTCCCCAGTCATAACAGGGTTAATTGTAAAAGACTCCTAACAGGGTTCAACCCTTGACAAGGTCACTGTACTAAATGCATTGTAAAGACAACTCCTAACAGGGTTAAGGATCTTCTAACAAGGATCATAAAACACTAGTGTAGATTATTAGTGGGTGTCAATTCCCGCCAGGGTTTTTACCTATTTGGGTTTCCCCATAACTATATTGGTGTTATGTGTTGAGCTGATGTTTCTTGTTTATGTTAATGTTCATTTCAGTACTTAAGCATTCAAGTTCAGTTTAAAGAGTAAAGCAAAAGATTGAATATAGTGAACACTGATTCACCCCCCCCCCCCTCTTAGTGTTCCCATTCCTAACAATTGGTATCAGAGCCTTGGTCCTCAACAAAGAAGTTTAACCACTTGAGGAGATCATGGACAAGACATAAATGAAACATCTAAAAAATAATCTTGAAGCTGCTCCTAAAGACCTTGACAAATCTAAAAAAGAAATTGAAGAACTAAAAGAAAAAGTCAGTGATGCTCAAGCAGTCATCAAAAGACTAAGGAAAGATTTAAAAGAATGTTCTACCAGTGATTTAGGGATCATGGTCAAAAAGCTAAATGAAGAGAACACATCTTAGAAAGATCAGATTGAAGAATTAGATGATAAGCTAACTAACAATCAAGAAGTATATGATGAACAAGTCAAAGAGAACCTTCAACTAAATGAAGAAATGAGGCAAGCAAACATGGAAATCTTGGAGCTAAGAAACAACAAACAAAAGTTGGAATCTGAATTAAAAGAGGCAAAGAATCACATTGATAAATTACACACAAGCAAGGATCTGGTAGAATCTCATGTATATGCTCAAAAGCTTAAAGGAGATACCAGCAGCATTGGATTCAATGAAGCACAAAATCATATTGATAACATGTGAGCAAGAATGAAAGTACCAAAAGACACTATAGATGCTAAGGAGATTGAAAATTAGACTAAAGATAAAGTTGAACCATCCAAAGATGAGCGGAAGCCAATAGACTGAACTTGTTATGCCTGTAACAAGCATGGATACATTGCAAGGAATTGTAAAGAGGTAAGACCTTTCAATGGTTACTTTTATTCATGCAATAAATTTGGTCATAGAGCTATGAATTGTAGAACAAGTCAAAAGAGCAAGACTCAACATAATCAGAGAAATCAAAATCAAACAAATGCAAGAAGCTCTCAGAGTATTACATGTCAAATTTGTAACTATAATGGTCACTCAGCTAGACAGTGCAAAATGGTAACCCATGTCAATGTGTCAAGGAATTTAAGGCCTCAAGTTATTTGTCACTCATGTAACAAGGTTGGACACATCTCAAAGTTTTGTAGATTAAGGATGCAAAGTCAGGAAAGGCCTAAAAAGCCAGAAGAGTCAATACTGGATACCGAAGGAGAACTCAAGTTTGTGAAAGCTTCAGAAGATGCGAGCTTGATTTGGTCAGAGACAAAGAAGGATAAGGCTGATGAGTATGTATTGGATGCATCCACAGTGGAGTCACCCTCTACATCTAGATGAATGGCCCTCAGGGTCATAGGGAGAGATAAGTTAGCTCTAAACCCCTACATGGCCGGTATACTCACACTCAGAGTATGTGCCTTTGGATTTAACCTTTTGGAGATTATTAGAACCTAGGTGCAAGAGCATACTACCTAATTGATTGCAAAATGAAAGTTGGATATTTTCAGTAGAAGTTTGGTTTACGCAACAAGCATTAATGGTGTAAATTTCACTTTTAAGTACACAGAGACTTATGGATTACTCATTGCATTCAAGTGTGAGAAATTGAAGAGCACAGAAGCCCTAGCAGTTGATTATGAAGGATTCTAGCTTGATTCACCAGTGAAGAAGTGTGTTTGATCAGTTGCAGAAGCCTTAATTCATTATGATGATTCACAAGTTCTTATAAACCATTTGTGAAGCAATTTACAAGTAAGTAATGGCTACTCCTATTGTGTTTGATGTTGTGGAGAACAAGAGATGCATTTTCAAGAGACGTCCCTTTAAGTCTACCCTAGATGACTTAGAAGGTGCATTCTCCTGAATCCCTATGGGTGTTATGCATGTCAAAGACATCTGTGCATACATATACTGTAAGAAGGAGCTAGTAGGTCTTGACAGAATTAGAGCGCACATTGAGACCATGATGAAATCAGACAAAACCTTCCTTGATGAGTTTTTCCAGTTAGAGAACCATCCCATAGTTGAATATGCTATGGCATATGATTTTTATGAGTCTGAGTGGATAAATATCTTGCTTAGCAGAATTCATGATGACCTATTCTGGATAGGTGACATTCTAGTAAGGATTACATGAGACCTAATTCATGAGATGGCAAGTCTCTCTAAGAAAGGCACTATTCTTCCAACAGGCAAGGATGTGAGAAAACTTGTTGAGAAAACATGCAAATCAAGAAGTGATAGGCATGGAATGACTATAGATCCTATAGAGGAAAAATACATCAAATTTATGTCTATGATACTAGGGTATAGGTTTCAACACACCAGCAGAGTGAACAGTGTGTCAACAGCCACAATTCTTGCAACAATAAGACTTGTGAGAGAAAATGGAGAGTTTAATCTGTGTGAGATCCTACACTCACAACTGATAGACAACATCAAATCCATTAAACATGACAAGACCAAAATATTTAGGTTTGGGTCTTTGATCATATACATGTACTTCCACATTCTTGGAAAGGTGTTAGATTTGTATTTGGACAAGAGTATGTCTACAAAGCCACATATATCATTTAAGGAAACTATTGAGAGTATACTAAAGGATTACATAACAATGGAATTGAAGACATTTAGGGCCAAAATGTAGATGAGATACAGGATTCCAAAAAGCATTGTTGAAAAGTACAAAGATAGCATTTGCTTTATGGTAGAAACTGATGTAACTTGTATGGAAGTAGTGGAGCCAAGAACAAAGTGGATCCATCTACTTGGACATGAGGTTGATGAACAAGTCCTAGAAGCATATGCACAAGTATTTCTATCAGCCCCTAAGGACCCTAATGAACCAAGATGGGGGACTTATGAAGAGAAAACAAGAGAAGTTGATGTTGTTTTGAACAATGCATCAACTAAAAGAAAAGTAGCTAAGGTTACTTCTGAGATCCTCAGAATTCATGGAGTAACTCAAGTAGACCTTGACAAAGCAAGACAAGAAAATATTTCTTTGGGAATTGAGATCGCAACAGTAGCAGAAGAAAAGGAAGATGATCCTAAGTTAAAGAAGGTCAAGATTGAGAAAGCTGAAGATCCCAAGGATAAATAGGAAAACTTTGATGCTGCCCCTCCTGCGCCCATTGAAACAACTGACCTTACTAATCCTCTAGAGTATAAGGCAATGCCTAAGAGGAAGAAAAAAATTAGCATAGGTCATCCATCCTCACGAGCAACAAGAAGCAGGAAGAATACTCAAGTACCTCCAGAGGTAGGTTTCAGACCTAGTCTTAAAGTGTTGAGTACAAGAATTGTTGATGAAGGAAGATTGGATTAGATAAAAAAATTTATGAAAAATATAGTGAAATTGACAAGTTAGAGATTCATGGCATGATCATAAAACATATTATCGAATTCAAAAAGATAGTCTTGGAACTGAAAACAATCATCCCAGACAGTGTTTGGAACGTCCTGGAATCCTTGAAGAGACAGGTCATTGAGGAGGATCTAAGAATAAGAGAAATGATTCTAGATGAAACCCTCCTTGTGTGTTCTTTACAAGAGAAAAAACTATTACTAGATTTGGTGAAGTCGCACCTAAGAAAAAAGTTAAGGACATTGCACATAATGGATAAGAATTTTTTAGTTAACAGCAAAAGAAACAGAAAAAGCCTTTGAGAAATTATTTCTGAATAGGCACATGTACCCACCTACTGCACCCACATCTCAAGTACCAACAAAGGTAGCCAAGGAGTCAAAGACCACAAATATACCATTTACAGGTCCTCAAGATTCAGCACCTACTGTTGAAACTCCTACAGAGGTATAAAATTCAGCACCCATGATAGAGACACAAAAGGACAACACTATCATCATTGATAATGTAGAGATAGCCATGGCGGCCACAGATAAAGACTTGGACAAGTTTGAAGAAGATTTTATGAGCACACAAGAAGCTAAAATTATATGTGGTGACAACTCACCCAAGTTACAAGAAGAAGAAGAGAAGGAGACATAAAAAGAGGTAGAAGAAGAAGAAGGAAAAGAGATACAAAAAGAAGAAGAGAAAGAGACAGAAAAAGAGGAAGAAAAAGTAGAAGAAAAGAAAGGAGAAGAAGAGGTAAAAGCAAGTGAACCAATAGATAAACCATCTATTGAAATGTCAATCAGAGTAAAACAAGAAGTAATGGATAGCACTCCTAACACCCCATTACCTTTTGTATCATTTTTGTCAAGCTTGACACCAGACACCACCAGTTTGGATTCTTGGGGAGAAGAAGACTTGATCAAGATCAATGTCTTAGCCATGGAGAAATCAAAGGAAAAATAGGTGATGAGGAACCCCTTATTTTTTGAATCGGTCAACATATTAAATATTTTATTACCTTCAAACAAGAAAGTGTCTAAGGTCAATACAATTGATGATGTTAGCCACATCCTTACAGCCTTCAAGACAAATTTTTCTATCTTGGAAGAGTCTGCATCTCAAGTTGCAGAAGAGAAGTATATGAAGAAGAGGCTAAATGAATTGGTTAGCAACTTTACACTTGACCTAAGTTCACTAAAGACTGGTCAAGCATCTTTAAAAGAGTTTGTAGCAAATGGAAGGAAGATCATTGCAGATTGTATGGACCAAGATAAGCTGACTGATGATCATTTCAAGAAGATACAAGAGGTAGAAGTAATGATAGAACAAGTAAGGAAATCAGTAGAAGATCCCTCCATTGACGTAAACATGTGTAATAATATCTACTAATGACAGTTAGACAAGATTGAAAAAAAATGAGAAGGAGATGTCCAAGATAAGGGCAAGGCAAACATAGCTCAGGAATGCTTTTGCGCCCTCCCTAGATGTGTCAATCAAAATATCAAGGAAATCAATGCCAGCATGGTGACATATGATCAAGGTCCCAACATAGATTTGGAGAAGATGGAGAAGCTGACATATGCCTTATGTGCCCATCTCCAAACTATCAATGCACGAATTGCATTCTAGAAACAAGAGATCCAAAAGTTGCAGATAGCATATCTGAATGTCTTAACATTGTAAGTACTTGTAGATAAAATTTTTGGAACACCTTTATAATTAATGTCAAAGGGGGAGTATTGTATAGAATATGAAAAGAAGATGTATAGAGTATAAGGGACATAAGTTAGAATATGTTAAAGAGTTTTTTTATAAGGATATAGTTAGTAACTTCGCCATATTCCTTTGTTGCCATCAATGACAAAGGGGGATATTATTGGCAAGTTGACTATACTATTTTATATGACTAGATATAGTGTTTTCATTATGGCAATAAAGTCATATAGTATTTTGGAGTCAGCACACATTATCAGAAGATCAGATTTTGGCTAAGTACAGAAGACTGGACAATTAACAAAGCACCAGTAGATCAAAGCATTAGTGCACGTGTGTATGACTTAGTTATGGTATGCACCCTTGAAGTTAAGATTTTATGTATGTATTCATGCTAAGTCTAAGAGTGCATGATCAGATGAGACCATATGACAAAGATACAGACAGTTGAAGAGGTACAACCATTAAATGCTAGAATAGAACAGTGTATGCAGCCGACTGTTGGTAATTTGATTAGCGAATATAATATTGTTTTGTAAAGGCTATGCACCTATTGTAATTAACTTGTAGACATATAATTATGTTTTTTTGTAAACACGCTTGAGCTAATTCACTTGGAAGCATTGTATGTAATCGGTTATAGGCTGACCTAATTAATTGTTTTGGTAGCACATATAAATATGAGATTCGCCTTTGTAATAAGGCATGGAAGTTATTATAGAGTTGAGAGAAGTAGAGAAGAGGTATGCAAAGAGTAGAGAGAATTTATTAGATCTTTGCAAGAGGTCAAAGCATCAGCACATCAAAGGAACTGATCTGACAAGAAGTGTCATAGCACCAATTCATCCAGCAGATATAATGTGTATTTGAGATCAAAAGGTTGTAGCCTTCACCACTTGAGTAGTGAGCTCTAGGATAGTGTGTCCCCACCCCTAACAGGGTTAATTATAAAAGACTCCTAATAGGGTCTGACCCTTGACAAGGTCACTGTACTAAATGCATTGTAAAGACAACTCCTAATAGGGTTAAGGATCTTCTAACAAGGATCATAAAACACTAGTGCAAATTATTAGTGGGTATCAATTCCCACTAGGTTTTTTACCTATTTGGGTTTCCCCGTAACCATATTGGTGTTATGTGTTGAGCTCATGTTTCTTGTTTATGTTAATGTTCATTTTAGTACTTAAGAATTCAAGTTCAATTTAAAGAGTAAAGTAAAAGATTGAATATAGTGAACACTGATTCAACCCCCCCCCCCCCCCACCTCTCAATGTTCCCGTTCCTAACAAAAACCCCGGTGGGAATTGACACCCACTAAGAACTGCACTAGTGTTTTATGATCCCTATTAGAAGATCTTGCAACCCTGTTAAGAGTTGATCTTTACAATGCTTTTAGTACAATGACCTAGTCAAAGGTCAGACCCTATTAGGAGTCTTTTACAATAACCCTATTAGGGGTGGGGAGACACTATCCTAGAGCTCACTACTTAAGTGGTGAAGGTTGCAACCTTTTGGATCAGATACACACTATATCTGCAAGGTGAACTGGTGTTGTGACATTGCTTGTCTGATCAATTCCTTTGGTGCGCTAATGCTTTAACCTCTTGTTAAGATCTATAACATTTTATCTTCTCTTCACATACTTATGCTCTGCTCCTATCAACTCTATTTCACATTGCCTCCTTAATTACAAATGTGCATGTCTTATTTATATGTGCAAACAAAACTATTCACTAGGTCGGCCCTTTAACCTATTACATACAATGCTTCCAAATGAATTGGCTCAAGCCTGTTTACATATAATGATATTAACATGTCTAAAACCTAAATAAAATAGGCGCATAGCCTTTACAAAACAATATTACAAGTGCTAATCAAAATAACAATAGTCAGCTCCATGCTCTATTTTGTTCTACCACTCACTGTCTGTGTCACTTTATCTGGTTGTAACTTCTTCATACAAGCTCATATCATCATGCATTCTTAGACTTTGCATGAATACATATTCAAAAGCTTATCTTCAAGGTTGCATGTCATAATTTCTATCATATGCACATGCGTTGATGCTTTGTTCCTCTAGTTCTCTGCTAACTATCCAGTCTTCCATACTTAGCCATATTTATGATCTTCTAAGTTATGCGCTGACTCCAAAACTTCATGACTTTGTTGCCATAATGAAAACACTAAATATAGTCATATACATTAGAGTATTCAACTTTCCAACACCTCTACCATGACCTCTAGCAGTTCTAGTCATAGGCATCATTCCTACAACATTCAGAGATCCATACAACATCTCACAACATAGCTCGAAACAAAAACAAAAGATAACATAACTACAAAGAAAAAGTCTTAAAGAAACAATGTTGTATGTCTATGTTTAGTTTCAATTTTAAACTATACAAAACCTAATGAGCGTACATACACAGAGTTCCCAGTGTAGAAACTCTGCACTGATAGCAAATGTAACGCCCCACCAGGGAACCCGAGAGAAATTAACCTAAAACATGATACTAAGTTTGATGAATAATTATTTTTTCTAAAGTTTACATAAAAAGATAAACATTAATGCAGAAGCAATAACCATTTACTCACATTGTGATGAAGGGTGCTCCCCTTAATGCCACAAACACATAACAGAAAAAGAGAAACAACAACAATATGCAAGAATAGAAAATTGGCTTCTTATTATCTCCACAAATGTGGAATTACAAACTTTCAAAATTACAATATGCAAAGCCACATGGGTATTCCCTTACAATATTCTGTAGGACAAAGCCTTGAATCAATACCCAGATCTCTACCCAGAATTGCCCTAGACAACACTATGAGCCTTTTTTATATAGGCATTTTCCACCACCCGAGAGGGTTCCATAAATTTAGCCCTTAGGGACGACCAAACTTAGAATTATTTTATTTTTCAATTTATTACATCAAAGTCAGCTCAAAATAACTTTTGAAACCCGAACAAAAATTTTGAAGGAAAATTATTTTTCACCAATTCAGGTGACTTGACTTTCGGAGATCATAAGTCATCACCAGTTGACTCGATTGACTATTATAACTCCATTCCAAAAAGGCCATGAAGCACTCTACAGGCTTAACTCGCGCAAGCGCTTGTCACCCAAATTTTTGACCTCATCCGGGGCCTCTAAAGCCTTCAAAACTGAGTTCAAAGTTTTTTTACCCTACTACCAATACCTAAAATCTTCAATATCTTCAAAACCAGTCCTGATCTAGCCATGAAACTTTACTGGCAGGATGATATGACTGAGATGAACCTCCACATGTAAAATCAAAACATTCTAAGATCGTATGACCAACTTACTAAAAACAACAAGTTTCCATAAATAGCAGCTCTCCACAAGATAGCCCTTATTGAATACAAAAATAGAAATATTTTTGGGTGATGCAAGATTGCTCTTACACCTAGGATGCTTCTGCATCACATTGACACAAAAACCAACACATATTACAAAACTCACGAGTCCCATGATGTAGAATTACGTAAGAACAAAACTCATCTAAATTACAATAACAAAAGATTTCATATCATAGATGTAATTAATACAACTTACTTCAATAATTACAATCCTCATAGACAACCATGATACCTACATAAAATCGCATCCACTACACATGTCACAGGGTATGTAGTAATCACTCTAACTATAATAGTACAACATCCATATTAGGTATCACATGGGATACTCTAATACAAGATTACAACAAATGCAGATAAGAATAATCCACCAATGAAGAATCATAAAGATTCCAACTGCAGAAGCACCATCAAGCACTGGAACAAGGATGTTGAATCTCAAATGGTAAAGAATCACTACCACCCATCCATGTAGATCCACAAAGGTCTACCCCACCATGCCAAGGATATAACACCAAACCCCACTTGGATAAGCAATACCAAAGCAAGATAAAACCACTAAGCAAGGGGATCCTGAAAGCTCTCTAACTCCAGGTGTACAGAATAAAGTGATAGATAAGACTCACTAATCTAGAGGCAACTGAAATATGTAGGATAACTAGACTATGTATAGGAAGGTGTCATCATGTACATCTAACCCTTAAGTCTCATCCAGGTAGTCTCTCTGGACCCCAACACTCAAGTGACCATACACGGTATTAATGACCTCTCATACAGACAAGGCCATTACCTATGCCAGGCACACACCTCTCAAGGTAGAAAGCATCATCTCATCCTCCATCTTAGTCTATACTAGCACTCAAGCATGGATGAGGAAATACATCTTATTAAGTTCATTTTAATACCCCTTAATGTCATATTAGATTTTCACTTGATTAAGATTACTTACAATAAGTGATCCTGGCAGCCACTTGTGGGCCCTAGCGCTTATTGCAAGCCACCCCCTACTACACACCTAGGTAACCTACCCTAGGCTCATAGATCCCACATAGATCTAACACAGGTATGCAATTAGGTAGTCCCAAATCTAGAATCAAACACAAGAACCGGATATGACTATAGATACCATTCACAAAAGTCCAGTACAACTTGAGCCTATATGGTCAATTTAGGGTGATAGGACACAATACACTCACATCATAATATAAGACAAAAATCTTGTCTAAAAACTCATACCCCCAGCCTTTGTATCCCTCATAGGTCATCTAATGCCCCATTAACTCATTAAGCAAAGAAAACACTCAATGAAGGGTACACATCATTTAGATCATATAGAATTGACATTGATTCCAATATGCATTTAAGTTCTACAATGAACGGAAATAAACACTAGACATAGAAATATTTATTCCCTATGAAAATCAGATTCCAGAAAACACCAAAATAATGCCAGTATCATAAATGCAAATTAAATGCACATCACATTTCCAAATTTAAAACCATTTAAGGAAAATATACATAATTTATGTATTTTCAATATTACAAGAACAACATGAAAATAAATCGTTCAATTTGCCTTTATCAAATATTAACATTATATGTAAAAATATATTATAAAAATACATTTCACATACATATATAATTTTAAAATAAATATTAATATTAACAACATTTATTAAAAATAAATGTTTAATAAATGCCAAAACTTAATAATATAAATTTTATTTAATTTAATAGATGTATTTAATAACAATTGAAATTCACTATACAAATTTCAATTAAATAAAAAAACATTTTAAACAAAATTATTAAATAACTTTTAAATTTAATATATATAAAAATAATGTATTAAAACTTTTTATAAAACAAAATTTTTTTAAACAAAACAAAAATAAACTTTTTAACAAATGCATGTGGGGGGGAAACTTCATTCCCCCATGCTGCCCACCGCACGACAGCCCTGTCGTGTAGCAATGGTACTGCCCACGGCAGTGGTACTATCGTCGAAAGTACCCTACAACCTGCAGCGGTACCAAGGGTATCGAGGGTAGGGGTAGGGGGTGTGGTGGCCCCCGCCCCCCTCAAACACTTTTAATTTTTTTATTATTATTTTTAAATAATTTTTTTTTAAAACATACTTTTTTAAAACTCTTTCACATGCACATATTTTATAATAACATAATTTTTTTTTAAACAAATCTGAAAATGGAAAACAAGAAGTTTATATTTTCTAAGAGTTAATCATTTTTTCTTCATTGAACATTGACTTTTCTTATTTTTTTGTCCTTTGTGGGATTTTCTTTTGTTTTTTACTATGTATATTTTTTACTGTACATTTTTTTTCCAAAATGCAAAATTTATGTCGAGAATACATTTTTTACCCAAAATTGATTTTCTTTCATCTAGACAATTTATTTTTCAAAACCTAATAGTCCAATTATAGTCCAGATTTGATTTTTGGTTTTCTAAAGGATCTATGATTAATTTTTCAATAAATTTTTGGTAGCATAACCCTACTATGCCAAGTTTTAATAAAATCTAAAAATCTCAGATCAAAGGGTTTTCTAATACCCAAAACCATGGAAATAGAAAACAGATCTAATGAGATAAAAAAAAATTATCCAGACATAGGAAGCCATTAAATTGCAAAATAAAAACCACAAAAAGAAGTATTTTCAAACCCTACCTTGGATCTAATGCAAACAATTGAAATTGAAACCTTTGAAGAAATGTAGACATCAGATTCCTCCCAGTATGGATCCAACCTGCAGATCTGAGTCCACGTAGAATGCAAGCACCAAAAATCTAGATGCACAAACAAAGCTTTCAACAAGTATCATGCAATCACCCAAATTCTCAAGATGCCAAAATCCCAAACTCTCTCCAAATTCCTCCAAAACCTGTTAATTCTAAAAATGAAAGGCAATTTCCCCTAAAGAGATTCAATTTCCCCCTTTTATGCAAACCCTAATGACAACACACCAATCAATCCCTAAATTAACTCCAATAAAAAATTTAAAGAAATTCCAATTAAAAAAATAAAATAACCTTTATTTACACAACTCAACTTAGACTCCTAAAGACAAGTTGTTATCTTTTGAAAACAAATTATTTTTTCAACAATGTTAATGCACATGTTTATAGTTAAAATATATATTAAATAGATTAAATATTTAAAGCACAATTAACCATGCAATTAAATATTTAATTATTTAATAAAGCACAAAAGTATATTTAACTCTAATTTCAATTAAATAATTAATTAAATCCAAATATTCAAATATTTGAATTTTAATTAATTTTCTCAAATAAACATAGGAACATAAATAATATTCAATTTCAACTACAATCATTGAATCAATAAACACAGAAAATCACCCACTTGTGAAATCAATCAACTGAGACCAAACAAAATAAAACCAAACATGCTCAAAGAAGGGATCCACAAATTCATGTCAACTAGATGAATCTGGGTAAGGTAGTCAAACTGATACTTGTCCAATCCTAAGACAAATAGGCTTATGTTAGGGTTTCAGGTCTGACTATTACCTCCCCTCTTTACCATTGAGATGAATATTTATGCACATGCTCACTCCTGCCAATTTAGGGAAGATGATGCCATGTACCTACAAACTTAGCATCACAAGAACAAGAATGTACATCCAATATATATTTATAGAAGATAATGATAGGGTACGGTCGAATGTGTGGATCTCGCCATGGTAAGTAACTATGCCTCTATCATCTACCACACAAACACGCCAAATAGGTACACACACATGATAACCATACACATGCAAGTATGGGGTCAGTAACATCATAAACCATAATAATCATAAAACATCACATCATGATAATATCATCATCTAACTAAGCAATCACATGATAAACATATAATAATCATAATCTAAAATCATCATCTACTAAAATAATAACTGCTCACATGAAAAGTGGCCTAAAGAATTCAGCTAATCAACTGAAATAATAGCTTAAAAGAGTATGGTAACTGAAACTAAAAGGAAACTATGAGTGGGACTACAGCTCTAATGAAATGTGTCAATAGATGTTTCATCATAAGACTTGTATGATTCAACCTTCTAAATCATACTCGCAAGCTCAGTGTGAATGGATGCCAACCTCTCCCTATTAGGGAGGAAAATAGTATTTTGCAACGTCTTCTCTAGCTAAGCTAGAGAAACATGCAATCTAGAAATAGTTTGTTGTCTATGATTCTCCCTACTCTATGGAGTACCATGAGATGATGCCTATGATGCATGGTCACTATCACGATGGATGCTAAGACCTGAAACACTCGATGCCATGATGTATAGATATGATAGATGATCAACAAATCTAGATAAAAACTAAAAGTGAATACATGTACATTAATTAGAATTAACAAAATAGTTCATAAATACATATATCTGTTGTATGTACAAACTATACATTCAAATAAGATATAAAATTAAACATTAACCATATAAACATTACAAACCTCAAGTAAATAAAAAATGAGTTCATTGAACCCTAAGACATTCAAATCATTAAACATATTACAGATCCCTTTAAAAGACATTCAAATCATCAAATGTACACTTAAATTTTGCAACACATATATTGAACAAAAAAGATTAAAAACCTTGTAAACTAAAAAAAATTTCATTTCCCTAAGGCATTCAAATCATTACATAGTATGTATCCCCTTAAGATGTATTGAAACATTACATATTACATCGGTATAGTGAAATTTTAGTCTTTTAATGGTTCCATGAATAGTTCTTACTAATGTTGATGTTTAAAGGTTCTTCGAATGGCCAAAAAATTTCTAGACAACATATCATTTCAAGAAAGGGGAACGATTTCAAATTTAAATTGGTTTATTTAGATGTAAGATATAAAATATGTATGGGGTCCTAGAACAATGGTTTTCACATAAAAGAGACCCCAAAACCAATATTTTACACATACATGAAATTATAATGATATGGGATGTAAATACAAAAAACAAATATTGAAATGAAGAAATAAAGGTACTTACCTCCAAAAAATAATAGGCTGAAAAACCTATCAAATAGTCTCATAAATTGTTGATTTTCACTTTCTTGAATCGAAACTGTGAGATCTACAAAACCCAAAAATCTTTTTCTGATCTGATGAGAGCTCGACCTTGACCTAGTTAGAAAAAGTTGACCTTGACCCAAAAAGTTGACCTTGACCTAAGAGGTTGACCTTGACTTGCACAGCTCCGACAAAAAGTTTGATGAAAAGGGTATCCAGATCTGCACTTTAATTCGTCATCCTTCACTTGTACCTGCAAGAAAAATTATTTTTTGTTGGGGGAGGGGGTTGCCTTAGTCAAACCCCAATTTAGGAATTAACCTTGAAATTGAATTGAAATTATTGTAGTAAACAAAGTAAATGGAACAATTCACCTTGCTTATGTTGAAAACCCTTGTGGAGGATTCAAATCCTTGAATCCACAAGTATGGATGCTCCAAAAGAATGTAGAATTGGATGTAGGATGTCTCAAATCAATTGTCTTTAGATCTTCAACACCAATCTTGAATGGATCTTGGAATAGGAAGAGGCTTAAATGGATGGATGGAGAAATCTTCAACAAGAGGGCTCCATAGAGATTGAATCCTTCAATGGCTAACAATGGATCTCCTTGATGAATTGGATCTGGAATGGTTTAATGCTTGAGAGCTTGAGAGATTATGAGATGAGATGAGATTTCTTGATCATGGATAAAATGAGAGACGGAGGCTCTCTTTTATAGTGATCTAGGGCACAAACTTCTAGAAAGGCCACATAAAAAACAATAATTAAGGGTCCATGGCACAAAAATCTAGAGAGGTGCACATGGAGAGGAAATTAAATTAAAGTCTTGACACAAAACTCTAGAAGGGGACCACCCTTAATATAGAAATAAAAATAATTATTTAAGATCCTTGTCACAAAATTCAAGGTAAGGCCAAACCCAAAGTTAATTTGAGCATTAAGCACAAAACTCGAGAAAGGATAATCTCCAATAATAAATTAGGAATCCTATACAAATCTCGAAAAGGTCCACCTTAAATATTAATTTGAGAATTTGACACTTAACCTGAGAAATAGTGGCCCCGAAGAGGGAAAAGATATAATTTTGATGAAACCCCGAAACTGAAATCTAACCCCAAAGATCCCAAACCCTAGGGTCAAGGTCGAGGTCGACCTTGACACTGAGGTCAAGAATCTTAGGTTTGCAATTTTAGAAAGCCAGAATTATGTTGGGAAGAAAATGGGGTAGAATAGGGGAAAAACCCAGATCCAAGTCAAATACCCATTCAAGGCATTCAACATGACCCCAAACCACTTACTCGAAGGGCTAAACATTCTTAACATGGAAGTGCTTCCATTTTAAGATGATACATTAGAAAATAAACTAGCATGTCATATGCATGAAATGAAAACACATGGGATATTGTAAACATATTTGCATATTTCATCTTGCATGATAGGTTGCATGAAATTGTAAAATTTGATAAATGAAAAATGATAGACATATCAAGGTTCATGTTGCATAAGAAAATGACAAACATGATTCTTGCATCTAATAATATTATTACAATACACAAAGGCTATAAAAGTATTTTCAATTGAGTTTAAATTATTTATGTTTTTATGTTTAAATTATTTGCTAGTTCTCTAATGTAGTATTGATGTCATCTATAGTGTACATGGTGAGCATTGATGGAATGTTTAAGGGAGTAGATCTAACAAAGAACATGTACTAACATTTAACCTGGTACTAATATCACGATCTAACAAAAGATGTTGTTTTATATGAAAATATGTCAAACATTTCTTGAAGTAATCAAATATGCATTTTGTTGTAATGTTGATGTTGTGAGATATATTTCATGTATACTCATGAGATGATGTAAATGCTCTATCTGATTAATAATACATGAAGTGAGTGTATTTTGAGATAATGATATTTTATAATTTATGGTTTTCATTTGAGTCTCTTTGTGAATATGATGTCAATATTGGAAATTTTGTTCTATGCTTGTATGATGTGACAAGATGGACATGATGCCTAGGTTGATGAATTCGATAATGTGATATGAGCATTGATTCCTAGGTCACATGATTAGCTAGGGACTGTATTGTCATAAAAAGTTATCATCTATAATTAGATGCTCATTTTAGCTCTATTTTAGGTTTAATAGTTTAATGATTTAAGTTTTGTTTTGGGTTTAATAGTTTGAAGGTTTAAGTTTTGTTATAGGTTTGATAGTATGAAGGTTTAAGTTTTAACGTTTAAAGTTGAAGTTTTGAGTTTTAAGGTTTATGTTTTAAGGTTAAGGTTTTAGTTTTCAGAATAAACTATTAAAACTAGCCATTTTATACGTCATAAAAAATTAAACATTTTCTACTAATATAATATTAAAAATTCATTTTTAAACCATACATGAAAAATTAAACATTTGGTACTAATATAACATTAAAAAATCATTTTTTAACCATATAATTATAAAAAACACTTAAAAAACAAAAAAAATCAAATAAATGCAAAAAAGTGGGGCCCCTACCTCACACTCAGTCGAATGTCCTCAAGCCCCCTTCTCTGCTTCACTGTCCCTTACTCTACAAATGAGGGGCTTAAACTTCCCTCTAGGGTTTTTATTAAGCGAGTGAGACTTGATTGAGTACCTTTAGCCATGTATGCGCCATTAGGTGCCACAAGACGCATACATAGATTTGGTTGAGTGATACTCGATTGGGTACTACTCAACCAAGTTTTTCTCAGCTGAATCCTCTGAGTTAGCCTCAACTGTGACAGATAATTGTTCTTTTACCCTAATGATATTATTTTTCATGGGAATGACAAGTTGAGTAAATAATTTTCTAATGAGATGCAAAAATATTTTGATATGTCCATGATAGGTGAGATGAAGTTCTTTATTGGCCTACAAATTACACAATAAAAAAAAAGTATTTTCATTTCTCAGTCCAAGTATGTGAAATAATTGTTGAAGAAGTTTAGTATAGAAGATTTAAAACTAGTTGCAAATTGACAAAGGATGATGGTTCCCCTATGGAGAATCAAACAAGGTACAAATCTATGATTGGTGGAGTATTGTACTTGACATAGACCTGAATTGACATTATGAATGCAGCCTGCATTGTTGCTAGAATTTAAGAAGAACCGAAGGAATCACATGTTGTTTCTATGAAAAGAATATTCAGATACTTGAAAGGAATAATTGACTATGGTTTGTGGTATGGCAAGGATAATTATTTTACATTAAGTGATTTTACTGATGTAGATCGAGAAGGTAATGTGGATGATAGAAAGAGTACAAGTGGGGGAGCATTCTTATTGGATAAGAGGTTAGTTTCATGGCCAAGTAAAAATAAAAATTGTATATCACAATCTACTACTGAAGCTGATTATGTTTTTGTTGTTATTAAATGTACACAAGTAGTATGGACAAATCAAATGTTGAGATATATCACAGTAAATATTGATGAATCGATTGCTATCTATTGTGATAACTGAAGTTCTATCAATATTTCAAAGAATCGTGTGTTAAACTTAAAGACAAAGCATATATTTATCAATATCACTTCTTGAGAGATAAGTTTAGTGAAAAGGAACTCAAATTGGAATATGTGTCTACTAAAGAGAAAATTGTAGATATTTTCACAAAGCCCTTGCCAAAGGATAATTTTGAGTATCTATGAGGTAAACATGGGGTGATTTTCCCTCTTGATCAGAGCTAGAGATGCATTGATTTGCATCATTCCAGTTCTCTTACAAGATTATTATTGATCTGGATTGATGTTTTTAGTGGCTACTACTCAGGGAGAGTAGTTAGTCTTGTGAGGTATGTTATTCAATTTTTGGGAGAGATATTCAGTTTATATGATATTTTTGGCTTCTATGACTTAGTGCATATATGTGTCTTTGTCATTTATGTCAAAGGAGGAGAGATATGCATGTGAAAAATAGTATGATTCAGTTTATGACGTGAGATTTTTCTCAGGGGGAGAAGATTTGTTAGAGAGACTTTGAAAAATAATATTGTGGATATTGTTGGTAGTATTGTTGATACCATTATTTTGATTTCTTTATGCATTGATCATTTTTCACATCATATATTTGCATCAATGCCAAAGGGGGATATTGTTGGAGATTTTTAGATTATCATGCATATATGTGCTAATATTGATATTTTGTCATTGATGTCAACATATACTTGTGTGTGTGAATTTTTGGTGCCCACTGTGGGCCAACCCACCTTTACATGCTGGTTTTGGTTTTTTTTTTGGAGTTAACTCCCTTGTGCAGATTTACTTGGAGACTAAAACCTTAAATTTTCAAATAATTAATTTTATCTCCCAAACGGCTTGGAATTTTGGTCTAAAATTATTTTTTCAAGTTGGAGACATATCAGGGAAGCTTTGATAAAAAATTCAAAATTTTAATAGATGTTTTGAATTTTTAATAATTTTGTTTTAATTTTTCATAAATAATTCATTTTCAGCTCAAATCATCATATTTTTTGGAAATTTTTACATTTTTGGAAATCTATTTCAATTATATAGGGGGTCCATTCATTGTGTTTTAAATTTGGATGCAATATAATAGCTCAAATAGTCAATTTACAAAAACTGGTATGTTTTGGTAAAATCAGTCTCTAGGGCACAAATGAAGAGATTTTAAAAAAAATTTACATTTTTGGAAAGCTCTCTATTTTTTAGTATGGGTCTCTATTTTGCATTTCTATTTTTGTAACTGAAATCATATCAAAAAAATAAGATCTTGTTGACTAGGTCAAATGCAACAAAAAAATAAAAATTTTGTGATGGGTATGCACTTATTTTTCATATGATTCAATGCATGATATGAGTTATCATTTGGATTATTTGCTTATTATTATTGCTCCTAACAATTGGTTTTCAGATCTAACCCTAGGGTTTGCATAAGTTGAATATACCTTGCATATCTTGTTGGCTTGTTGGAGAGTTCATGGCTTGCTTGCATGGAAAAGCTCAACAAAAATTGCTAAAACAGGTAAAATCTACTAAGCACATTGTGAGGAAATTATGTATTCTATTACATCTGATAACACTTCATTTTGAGACATAAAACAAACTCTCTTGTGTCAGGCTTGTGTGACTTTTCTTGCTTTCATATCACAGACTTCAGTTTTGGGCTCTAAAATGAACATAGATTTATTTTTTGCATATATGTTACACATAGTAATTAGGCCCTATGAACACTATTTTTGGTTCTTGAGAGAGTGGGCTTCCAACGAAGCTCTTCTCAATGAGGGAACCCTTGTAGGTAGGGAGGATACTAAGAGCGTCTCATGTTCTACTAGATTTGTGCATCTTCAACTTTTGATTGATACATTCTCTCTCTAGAGAGGTTGATAGATCACAAGTGGTTGACATCATAGATCTTTGTGAGATAATCTTAGTCTTAACATGTCGGATTAATTTGTCTGCTTTGTTTGGGTTAAAAATGAAAAGGCTAGAGGACTATGCTTTACTCCCTTTTTGGGTAGTACCAGAAACTCAAATCCTTGAATCTGGAATCAGTCTCCATGTGGTATATTTTGTGAGTCACCTTTAGAGAGGGTTAACCATAGTGTAAATTCCCTTAATTGGGTCAACCACGTGGATAGAACCTCAAGCAGTAATAGCCATTTTCACCATGGTAGCAGCAGCCGCTATATAAATGTCCTTGTGGAAGAATTCTTCACAAGTGTGGTCTCTTATTGGGCTGTCAGATCTCCCTAGTAGCTCCTGATTGATTAAATTCTTGGAATGTGTCAAAACCCTGGTGCACCTAGATTGGAGTTCACCCTCTTGAGATCACAAAATTTGTAGAGTTAGACCATTACTACAAACCCTAGTGAGGCCAAATTTTTTATTTTCTAGGAATATGTGCATTATTGAAAAACTTTTTGGAACATACACAAGTAGTATTTCTAGGGATTAGCACAACAAGTCACTATTGTTTGCTCATGCGCAAGGTTTCTTTTTCCCTTGTTCATTTTTTTCAAATGATTTCTTGCTCCTCTTGCTTGCTATTCTGGGTGCTTGATATCTACTTGGTTAGTTGAGACAAACTTTTACACAGATCTTCAAAAACTAGACATAAAAATTTGCAAACAAACTGATATTGAAAAATTGAAAAATTGTAAATCTGAAGCAAAAATCCTTTCTGGTGTCAAAATTCATCCTAAAATTGCAAAACTCGTATCAAATCCAAAGTCAAAGTTGTCAGAGATTGGTCAAATTTGTCAAAAATCTAGTTTTTTTACAACCAAATCCCAAATTCTATCAAAATAGTGAACTAATTCTTGTTATTTCTAGTCATCCTTGTTCGGTCTAGGTCAAATCTTAGGTGCTATGACATGTTGCTCAACATCCAAATGAACTTAAATGGTATCAATTTGCACAAAATGACTCTTGGTCTTCTTTCTTCCACATCTCTCATATCTTCCTAGTCTCCCATTTCATCCTTTCTCTTCTTCCAAAACTCTTCACGTCTTCTTGATTCTTTTCCTCTTATTATCTAGTCTATTTTCTTCTATTCATCTCTTCTGTCACTTCCATGCTTGATTCCTCCTCCTCCATCAATTCAAGGAGTCAATCAACAAACTCTACATCAATCTATTCCAGGGAGTCCTAAAACACCTAACATGTCTCAAAGAATCAGTACACATGAGGAAGAAGCTCTAATCATGGCTATGATGAAACAGATGCATGCATTGCAAGTCAAACTTAATAAACTAGAGAAAGAAAAGGAACCCAAGGAGTTCTTCATGGAAGCTCTATGCCCTTTTCCATTTGATAAAGACTTGTACATGTCACCATGCCCCCGGACAGAATGTGAGCAACGTGACAATCCTTATGATACCTCTTCTATGAAGAGTGACACACCCATCTTTGAAGACTATAATGACTATGATGACAGACAATATAATGATACCTATGACACCTCTATTCCTAAGAGTCCTCATTGTCATGTGCTCATGCTTACTAGAAATGGGTCATCACATTGTATAGATCGTGATGGTGATCCATATGATTCTAATTTTGAAAGAGACTTTGATGATTTTTGTGAACAATACCTAGATGATACAACTACTTCTATTGAGGAATATAAAATATACCGCACTGACTATAAATGTCAAGACTATAAGGATCTCTCCTCTAAGAACTATCATGCTGAAAATAAAGATTACACTCTCAAGAAAGATCATGTTAATGCTGAACCTTTATCTTGTGATGGTTCCCTTCCATCCCCTACTTCCACCAATACCCATACATTTCCTAAAGCTTTTGAGTCTATCAAATCTTTCACAAGTCCTTCATCCACCAGAGGTCCTAATACTTTTCATGTGGTTTCCTATAGTTATCCTCAAGGGCTACCTCTTAAAGAAACTCAAGCTAACCTTCACTTGACTACAAATACTTTCAATAATGCTAAACCTAAAGAGCCTAAGCCTTTATACGATATAATTCCTACTCCAGCTAGTCCTTCACAATCTATTCCAAAGTCTTCCATACAATCCCAACATGCTTCCTTATCCTTAGAAGTGGCTCCATGTCAAGAGGACTCTAAAAATGATAAAGAAAAAAATGTAAAGAAAGATCAAGATCAAGAACCCTCCATGTCATCCAATCCTTTTTGTGATGTCTTATCTATTTCATGGTTCTTTTGATCTTGCATGCCCTTTTCCATTCATTCCACCCTGTCTTAAGTCTTCTCCTAAGCCAGATCATGCTACTACTTACACCGTTGAGCTTATTGACAATCAAAATAACCTTACTACACTTCCAATTTCCAAAGATGATACTTCCATTAAGGTTGGTAAAAATGGTGTTGTTACTTCCAATGTTAAGCCTATTGAAAATCAAGAAAAAAATTATGCACTTATGCTATCCAAAGATCCTTGTCAAGATCAAAGTCTTCCATCTTCTTATTCTACCACTTCATGTTCATTTCCACTTTTTACTCTTCCTAAGTCTTTGCAAGCTTGGAACAATCCTATCAAAGAAGTTGCTCCTATTCAAGATGTTCATGATCCTATTGCAAATCCTAATGCTCACTCTAAAGATGTTGATGTCCTCAGTTGTCACATAGATGTTGATGAACTTATTGATTATCCTTTTGCGTCTTCCACTTCCATCCTTGGACCTCTTCCACCACTACTAAGAGCTTCACATCTACCTTCCATCTTGGGTCCTTATGTCCCTTCACTTTCCCCTCCTAACTCTCCTAATTCGCTATCCATCTTGGGTCCTTACATCCCTCCATCTCTCATCTTTCCTCAAGATCAACATAGATGCATACCCTTGAATCCTTTTCATCCACCCACCCATCTAAACCAGTCATATCCTCCTTCTTCCACAAGTCCCAAGTCTTTTGGAAGTAACTTGAATGTTCAATACAAGAAAAAGAAGCAATATAAGAATCCATCAAAAAAAGATCACCATGTCTCCTCTAATTGACATGGAGGCATAAAGTCAAAGAGATATCTAAGAAAAAAACTACAAGACAAGTATGGGTTCCAAAATCTATCATTGAAGATATTCTCTCTAAATCATCAAAAATAAATGAAAATCCTACAGCTATATGGATTCCAAAGTCTCTCTTGAAAGAGTCTGGTGTTGAGCAAAAAGTAAAGTTGACATTCAAGCTTCCAAAGGCTTCCACTTTATCTTCTTCCAAAAATATTCTTCCATTCCATGCACCTAAACCACAACCTCTGCTATCCATTCTCCATATTCCTTCATGTATTCCTTCATTCATGTTTCCTCCATCCTCTCGCCACCCTTCAAGGTGTGTGTTGATGTTGATCTTGCCTTCCTTTCCATCTACCCTTTCACAATCCTTTTGTTCATTATCCTTCTACCTTACATCATTTTTCCTCATTTTCCTATCCCTCCTATCTTCCAACCTCACTCACTTTACATAAAACCCTATCCTCCATTTTTCTCTTCCATATTCCTTTCCCTATCAGCATCTTTGAGCATATCATTTGAATCCTTGGCATATCATGGTTTATCCTTTCAAGGAGCATTATCTAAAAAGCTTACCTTCTTCCCAAAAAAAAAAAATGAAAAAAAAATTTGAAAATGTGCCTTGGTGAAAACCTGGAAACAGGTGCCTTAGTAGCAAAAGTAAAGAGAAATAAATTTATCCTATGGTGAAAACCACTCCCTTGTAGCACCTTGGATAAGTACCATGATGAAAACCTGGCAATCATGCATCATGCGTAGTTCTTCTACATATTTCATCCATTTCATCTTCTCTCTTTGATCTTGACAATGTTGATCTATACATGAACATTTGGTTATTTTGTGAGCTATCTTACGATGATCTTGCTTTCATTCCCTTCATGTTTAGCCTTCATATTTATTTTCCTCCATTCATTCTAGCCTTTCTCTATCCTTTTCCCTTTTGGTCTTGATCTAATAAAAAAAAAGAGTAGAACACAATGCTTTGAAACCTCTTGAAATGTCTACTCCTTTGGACTACATCCTTTCCTTCTTTGGCATTACGCTTTTGTGACTTATCCTATGTTGGCCTGTCATTGCTTTTCCAAATTCGCTTTACATGAAAAAAAATTTCCTAGCTTGGGTACCCTTGAGGAGTTTTCCCTTGAGGATTTCTTCCCTTCATTCTCCTTCATTCTCTTGTCTTCCACCTCTTCCACTAGCTTGCCAATCCCTCTTGTTCTCCACCTTGCTAGACATTGGGACTACATGATGTGATCTTGCTTGGGAGTTTGCAATGAAAATAGATGCTATCAAGTATACCAAGTAGCAGAACAAGTATTAGAATGCCTACTGGGGCTACACCTTTCACTTTAGTTTATGGGTCTGAAGCGGTACTGCCTATTGAGGTTGAAATCCCATCACTAAGAATCAGAATGCATGGTCTAGTAACTGATAATGACTATAGAGTGTCTAGGTTGAAGGAACTTGAACTACTAGACGAGTGTAGACAAGTAGCATATGATCATCTTAGAGTATATCAGAAAAGAATGTCTAGAAGTTACAACAAGAAAGTCAGACACAGAGAATTTCAGGTTGGCGATCTAGTCTTGAGAGAGAATCCTAAAAATCAATCACATAGAGAGCGCAAGGGAAAGTTTGAATCCAACTGGCTGGGTCCCTTTGTTATCACTACCACTTTTGGCTCTAGAGTCTAACAACTCTCAATGACTGAAGGAGAACAGCTCTAAGAACCAATCAACGTTCTCTATCTGAAGAAATTCTATGCCTAAGGCATTCAATGTATGGTAAAATTTCTTGAAAAAATCTTAAAAATTGGAAAAAGTCCTGAAAAAATGAACATCTTGGTGAAAACCTAGTGATAGGCACCTTGATGATTCACAAAAAAATTGAAAAAATGAAAAATACAAAAAAAATGAGAAAAAGAAAAAAGTGCCCTAGTGAGAACCTGGAAACAGGCGCCTTGGTAGCAAAAATAGAATCTCTACCAAGATGGTGAAAACCTGGTAAATGGGTGCCACTTGTTTCAAAACACTCCATTTATCAGCGCAATCTTAGTCTTTCCCAACTTTCAGTCTTGCTTTAGTTTGTACATATCTCTTGGTTTGTTTATGCATTCCTATTTTCAATAAGTCAGTTTGTACACTAACCAGCTCAAGTGTATGTATCCTATCAATGCTCAAACTTGGGGGCAATCAAAATCATATCCTATGGCCTCCAATGTATCTTAGACATATCATATCCAGTCAAAGTCCTTTGAAGCTTCATTTGAGTCAGTCAGTCAGTCTTGTCTCTAGAAAGGATTTTGCATCAACATCAAACATCAAAAACAAACTAAAAACAATCTATGCTTTTTACATGCTTTTATCTCCTTGTATGCTTACTGATTCGCATTGAGATTTTTGCATATTATGTCCTTTCAAGCTCTTCGATGATTTCCTTTACAAGATTTAGAGAGTGATGACTGGGGGCATAATCTTTTCTTTGTCTTCTGCTTGTATGTGAAAATCTAACAACTTTGGAAATTTTGGATTGAAATGGTGTCTGACTGTAAGAGCCTCTATCTTGAATTGGATGGCCATGCGTACCTCGACCATTGATACCCAAAAAATTCAAGGAAGTTTGATCTAACTATTGTCTTTTTGAGTGAGTTCTTTCTCCTACTGTGAAATATGATCTTACCTAAGGATGTGAATGATAAAGGGTCACTACGAGTAATTCACACTAGATTTTGAATGATCTCTTGACTGTTTGATGTGTTTGTAATGCAAGGCCTATTTAGGTCATCATGACGTTTATGTTCTGATACTTATACAAATTTATATATCAAAATGGACATGATATTCAGGTCATCCTAGCATTTGTGCCTTGGTGCTTATATATAATCTGACATTCCAAAAATAAAATCAATATTCATATATCTAAGGTTGATTGACTAGTGGATGTTGTATTGATTCCTGCGCATACAAATCAATATTCATGTGGCTATGGTTTCATAACTAGTGGGCATTGTATTAATTTATCCGGTTACCTAAAAATTCAATGATGAGAATAATCGACACATGATCAGTGACTAGGTCCTAGGTCTTAGGTTTCATTTCATACTGCATGTCTCTTTACATTTTTGCATGTTTGCATGATCTCACAATGGTTGGCTAAACTTCAATGCTTAAACAATTCTTCAAATCACATCTTCAAATCTAACAAGAGCTGAATCTCACATGAAGGTCCAATGAAATAGTAAGTAGAATCCTTTTTCAGGATCAAAATCAAAATTTGAGATCATTTATATTATTCACTACTTGCATAATCAACCTTCAATCATCAAAGAAATCTAGAATTCAACTTAACTGATTATCTTATGTCAAACTATCAAAATTTCAACTTGATTAACCATGGTCAACTCATGGTTTCACCTAGTCAAACTTGGCCTCCAGGACCTCTAAACGATGCAGAACATGTTCTCGAACGTGTATAACCACTTCTCAAATCAATTAACATGCTTCTAAACCATAGCGGTGACTTTTCTTGTCATATTTCAATTTTAATCCCGAAGAGGGCATGGTATCACATATCATTTCAAGTATTGCACATCATTCAAAGTTTGTAATCTAAAATTGGAATCATATCTTTCCTCAGTAATCAGGACAACAACCACGTCTAGTTGATGATTCATCAAAAAGACCTCATCAATTGGGGCAAATCAATCATCACTCAGGGCATATCAGATTCATCGAGATCCATATCAATCTGGTATTCTCTTAATCTTGTAAATTGTATCAGTTTTTGTAACTATCGGTTCAATGGTGTTATTTCCTTGGTTCTTCAGAAACTGAAGGGTTCAAATGTGATACCAATGTGATTCTTATCGACAATCAGGTCTGGAATCGGTCACTCACTTCTTTGCAATCATAAGGTTCAGAATCAGGCATTTTGACACTTTTTCACAATCATCACTTCATTACTGTTATAGTTAACATTATCTTTGGTCATCTAGGACCTATTATCTTCATATCAACTTCATTCAATTTCTATCTCATATCAATATCAATTTCAAACATCAGTTTCAATATCATACACAGACTGTCTTTGAACCACTGTGCTTCGCACAACAATTCAAAGAGGGGCAAAATGTAATACCCCAAAAATGGGCTATAGGTTCATTAACCTCCTATATCGACACATCGAACAAAATCGACATCAAAGTCCTAACCTAAGGCACATTGGCACATTATCGAATCTTAATTGATTATCTTAAATTCTGCATCAGAGAATATTCCTAGTAATATTCCTATTTTATCATAATTATCTTTAATTTAATGATTATTTGGTGATAAATCATATTTATCCTAAAGTTGATTAATTGAATATGATGAATATTTAATTAATTAATTTAATTTTGCCACTTAATTATTTAATTAAATTTAATTATATTTATTCCTAATTATTATTATTTAAATTTGACAATAAATTAACATTCCTATCATTAATTGATTAAATTCTTATTTAATTAATTAAAGCAAGTTGTCATATTTAATGATATTATTTTTTAATAAAAGTTTGATTTTAATAATTGATTAACCAATAAATTAATTGTTATTTTTAATTCTAAAAATCATTTAAGTGGAAAATAAATCACTTTATTTATTAAATTAATTCATATTAAATCATGCACAATCAGAAAAGCAGGCAACTAGAAATTAACAATCAATTTTAAAATTGAAACTCAACATCTGATGATGAGTTGAAAAAAAAACAAAAAAAAACTAAAGCTCTATTTTGAGATAAAAACTGCTTTTGCATGATTTTATGAATTATTTATTCTTAATTTCTTGTTAACTCAAAAATCAACCTGAGTTTATCAAGAGTGATTTATGGTTTTTTTCAATGCATCCTCAAAGCCCTGGATTTTTATAAAATTAAGGCTCAGCTCTTCACAAATCATCTCACAAGTTTGCATACTTACGTTGCCAAAATCGATTCAAGAGTTGCACAATCACGTTGGAGAATTGAAATTGGAAGAATCAAAGCTTCTTGCAAATCAACATTGTTGTGAGATCAATCTTGTTTTTACATTCATTTTAGCTTCATATTGCATATCATTGTTAGATTAATTTCATATCAATTTCTCATATAGATTAGATTCATATCAGTTTTCATTCATAATTGCATAGAAAAACCAAAAATATAGCTTAATTTGCATTCAATTCATATCTAGATTTTGCATTCAAATCCTTCATTTAGGTGTCGTCAAGGTCACTGATCTCGGTCCAATCTAAGAATACATACTCGCACGTATTATAAGGCAGTAAATCACCTAGTTAGTTTAGATTCAATTTCATTGCACGATTTTGATTTTTGCTAACCTCTAATGTTTTACTGAAGTGTTGTGTCTACAGCTAGGTACAAAATTCACACACACAATACCTACTATTTATGATAGTGTTCCTAGTATGTTTAGTGAGAAGATTTGTTTGGTATGGCTACTATATTAAAGATTAGATGTTGTGAATGTACAAATAGTTTCAAGGATGTCTACAATTTACCTATGTCAATTTATAGAGGTTTGAATGGTGATTTGAGAGAGTTATAGATGATTGATCAAATATTGGTATTTTGGTGTTTCTAAAGAAGAGACAGTATTTCAGTATTTGTATCGGTATGGTTTGGTTATGCAATATTTTTGGTTGCTAACCCAGTGGTGAGTTTAGGACATGGATGTGTGTCCTCAGCTTGAGTGGCTCATGATTTGGATGTTGGAAAGCTATTTTCTTGAGTAACAAAGGTTACTAATTGGTGTTCTTGATGAACAGTGCAGAGATGATGGTGAATTCTGAGACATGGTTGTTTTGGTTTTTGCTATGGCATTTCACATTATTTGTTGATGTTTCTAGATTATTATCTATTCAATCTTACTAGATCACATTGAGCTATGTGATAAAATTTGGTGATTTTATTGTGGCATGTTGATGTTCTTATTGTTTTTTTCCAACATGGTAGTTTAGCGTGTTGTAATGGATCATGGTGTGATTTATGAATATGGAATGTGTTTGAGGATAAAGATTTGGATCCTTACTATGTCGTAGATGATATGTTTTGTATTGTATTGATGTTTGAGTTGTATTTGATTAAATATTTTTAATTGAGGTGTTAAGGTTGATGTTGACCTTTTTTCTTTCTATAAGGTTGATAAAATGTATAAAAATGTGTAATCATTTGTAATAGTGAAGATAAGAAAGAGGATTGTATGTGTGTAAGAGAGATTTTAGAAGAGGTATGAGTTGAATTTTAAACTGAGGTAGATATTTGATGTATTATATACTTTAGTGGAACCATATTGGCATAAAAAAGATGCTATCATTCAATTCATGATTAGTGGATTGTAGTCCATAGTGGATTGGTGTCCATCTTCTTCTTGTAAGGCAATGAACCTTCTTTTGGGTTGTAGCCCTTGTTGTATTTGAGTAGTAAGCTCTAAGAAGTGTACCTAAATGCATGTTCATTTCCCTTGTATTACTCTTAATTGGGTATATTGATTTTAATAGAGTACATCATCTTGTGAGTTTAATCCCCACTATGGTTTTTCCCCTAATAGGGTTTCCATGTCAAAAATATTGGTGTTATGTGTTGTGATATTTCTTTAATGTTTATTAATATGATCTGAGATTTAAAGTATAAAAGTTGATTAAGGTTTTAAGTTTTGGGACACAACTGATTCACCTCCCCTCTCAGTTGTGTGTGATTCCTTGTTCCTAATAGGAACATAGTCAAAAATAGGATTTGGTACTCCTTGAAGCATATTATGCATACAATGATTCCATTAATAGGAGTATAGGAAGGAGTCTATTTGGATTGGTCTATGGTATGATCCTAATAGGTGCATTTTAACTTAGAGATTTGAAAGGGATGGAGAGGAAAAGTGGTTAAGCAAAGGAGTTTGAAATATCAATGAATGACATCCATGAACAAGTGAGGGAAAATCTCAAGAAGAGTGTGGAAAAATATAAAGAACAAGAATATTTGAAGAGGAGAAATGTTCAGTTTAAGGTTGGGGACATTGTGCTTACACATCTAAAGAATGAAAGGTTACACAAGGGTAGATATACCAAGTTACAAATGAAGAATATTGGACCTTGCAAAGTAGTCCACAAGTTTGGTCAAAATGCCTTGAGATGGAACTTCCTCCTGGAGTTTCTATCTCCCTATATTTAATATTGGTGTTGACTTGTAATCCTTTAAGGGATATTTAGATGTGGGTATAGGTATGGAAGATGATGAATATTGGGTGCAAGACTTACCCCCTTCTGAACCCTTGAAGCTTGAAGCCATTTTAGACAGAGGTCAAAAGGATAAGGAACTGGGTCTATAATGAGTACCCGATCAAATGGCATGGTATACCTACTAAGTATGCAACATGGATGACTAAAGAGGACATTAAAATTCATGGAACCTCTCTATAAAAATTGATCTCAAGTGGAACATGAGATCCTTTCCACCCCAAGTGTATGGTGGAGGAGCATCCAATGAGATTCATACCTCCATTAGGATACTTGAAGTGGGTTTTATTATTTGATGGTATAATAAGGTCCTATAGACCAATTTTAATAAGTTTGAATTCAAATTGTAAGTCTTTTTGGTCAATGGTCCTATATGGACAAAAGTTGTCATGATGTGTCCAATTGTGAAAAGGTGTCAACCATGACAAATAATAATGATTTAATAAGTGCTATTTAGCCTATTTATAAATTTATAGGATGGAAGGAAGTCATGTGGAGTCATTTGGTTAATTTTAGACAAGATTGTAAAAATCTTGCAAAAGTTGCTTAATAACTTTTCAAGTTTGAAATAAAAAAATTATAACTTTGTAACCCCAATGGTCACCCATTTGAAAAATGGTTGAGGAACACTGGGAAACGGTTCTTAAATTTTTAAGTAGCCTCCCAATGTCCATGGGAAGGCTTTTGGTGGTTGTTCTTGGATGTGGTGAAGAAATAATATCAAAACACTATGATTTTTCTATTTTTTCTAGTGTTTTTCTTCGATTCATGACTTGTATGGATTTCCATTGTATTGTACGGCCAAAAAAGTCATATTGATGGATAGAGGATTGAGTTTCTTTTTTTTTTAGTAATTTCATCAAATATAAAGGGAGACATAAGCAATTTACTGAAAGTGGGTCTGAAACCTTACCAAACAAGGATTTTGACACAAAAAAGCCAATAAATCCCCATTCCTTTATGGGAAAATTATAAATCTTGTTCAAATGGTAAGTTTTTAATTCATTTAGTGTTCCAATTACTTTCAAAGTATGATATTGATTTTGGAGTGAGAACAAAGAGGCCCTAGGTCTAGCATCCCTATGTGATAGGCCTAAAATGCATAATTGTGGCATCTAATTTGCAAACCTATTGAATTTTATGAAGTTTTGGTGCATAAAATCCATGGATTGGTTAGTTTGGAGATAAAACACATTTATTAATTCCATTTATTGAGTTGGGGAGTGAAATTTTGGAGTACTTTATTTGTAAATTTGATCTAATTAGCCATCTAAAAGCATTTCCAATCAAGTTTTGGTCATCATGTTCCACAGTAACATAAGGTAAATTTGAGATATGTTACATAAATTACAAATGGGTATCTAAATTAGTTTTCCTTTTGTGTCAATGATCAAGGGTTAGAGATAATGAGGGCTATTAGGCCTAGGTGTGCTTTGTGAAGGAAGTGTCATTGATCTTTGATCTCGATTGTTTCCAAGTGTTGGAAGGGGTTTTTTTGTGTTCCATAATGCACAAAATTCAACCAAATAAAATTTTCCATTAATAGTGTACAATCTCCATGAAATTTACCTTGTACCTTTGCTTGGTTGCCTCCTATTTGCCTAGATGAATTGGTTGTTGGATCCCTTTTGTGAAACCAATTTATTTACCCTTTTAAATTGATTTTGACCTTAGTTTAATCCACTACATAGTCCTCTACATTTTAGGGATTAAGATTTTGGGTTGAGGGATTAGGGCTTCGAGCGTTGAGTGTTGAGAGTGATAGAAAGAGAGGATGAGAGAGGGAAAGGGGGTTTAGGGTTGAGAGAGAGGGGGGTTAAGGGCTAAGGTCTTAGGATATAGTGTTTAGAGACTAGTTTAGGTTTTAGGGCTTAGGGTTTGGGTTTGAGAGAGAGAGAGGGGGGGATTGGGGTTGAGGGTTGAGGGATTATGTATTTGAGCTTATAGAGGGAGATGAAAGAGATGGTTTAGGCATTAGGATTTAGGTTTTATAGAAATATATGAGGGAGAGGGTTTAGGGCTTAGAATTTGGGGTTGAGGGACTAGTGTAGTGTTTAGGGCTTAGGGATTCAAGCGTAAATATGGATAGAGTGAGAGGAGGAGAGAAGGGAATGGAGTTTAGGGTTTAAAGAGAGAGGGTGAGAGTTTAGGGATTTTTTTTTTTAGGATTTAAGATTTAGGGTTCAAAGTTGAGAGAGAGAGAGAGAGAGAGAGAGAGAGAGAGGATATGTTTCTTACATTGATAACATATGGTGCACACCCTATAATTTGTACACCATATAGGGTGTGCACCATGTTGGTGTAAAGGCATCCTTTTTGCATTCCATATGGTGCACACCATATAGGTTTGGTGTGCCTAAACCTTAGGCTCAGGAACACCAAACCATAATGCTTGTGCTATTTAGCATAAGACACATGCCATGTGGTTTTTGGGGACCAAAAATGTTGAGTGGAAACTTTTTGGCCCCCCGTCTTTGTGTACTTACCCTAAAGCTTGTGTCTTTTTCTTTGGAAAAATAATTACATCAAATATTATTTTTGTGGATGTATTATTTTTTTCCTTGTGTCTCAAAAATGCCTTTTGGCATAGTCTATTGTTTCAGATGAAAAAGTGACTATTGCACATGACTTGATGCTTTTTTCTCTCTTATTCTATAAAAGGGATTTCAAGGTCATTCTAAGGGTTCTAATTATTTTTTTATGGGTGAGTAGCTTGTAGATACAATCTAGTTAAGATTCTATAGATGGTAAAAATAATTCATTATAATTTCAAATGAATGTTATGAATTTATAGGAAGGGTTTTGCAAAAATATTAAAGGGTTTATTTAATGTAAGAAATGAATATGCATAACTACTTATTTGAGTATTGTTGCAACATGAACACACTTATAATTACTCTCCATAACCCTAGGATGGACAATTGATCAAGTTAAGTTTCTCTTTGCAAGTTTAGAAATAATCATCAAAATCAAATTCACTTTCTTTCATGTTCATTAAGAGAAGCTTAGTTTGGAATCTTGATGTTTTAATTTATTAAAGAATGAAGCCAATTCAGATGAAATTATATATTTCCTTGGTATATTTTTATTGAGAGCATATTTGTTTACACAATATCTTAATTTAAAATGATAAACCCATAGATATAAATAGGGACTTCCCCCCAGTATTGTAGAGCCTAAAGAGAAGAAGATCACTATACTTTGATTGTATCTTGTCAATTGACCACTCACCTAATAAATTGACCATTGAAAATGACTAATTCATAAAAGATTTTTGGACAATTAGTTGGAACAACTAATAAAATGAATTGAGATTACAAAGGAAACCCCTTGGTTATGTAGGCTAGTTGAAACATATGATAGCATAATATTATGACAAGTGTCTTATTCTTATGATATGATACATTTTGCAATAACTTATCATCCGCATAAGGTGGAAATGTGATAATGAAATAAGTCCACTAAAGGTCAGAACTCCAATTAAAGTGGAAATGTTCATATGTGGTCCCTAAGTAAACTTAAACAATGTGTGATTAGGACCCTGATGAGGAACTCACTAGGTATAACACCTTAATCACACCAACATAACTCTTGAGAAAATAAAATTATTTTCATTTACTAAATAACGAATATGGTTTTTTCTCAAAAAAAAATTAAAAAACAAAGAATTTACCCAAAAATTGCTTTTCAAATAAAAAATAAAATAAGAAACATGAAAATATCTAAAATAGTTTTAAACAAAATAAAATAATATTTTATTAAATAAAATTAGTGTATCTTGATTATGTAAAAATGCTAAAGATATCATTAGATCATTATAAATATAAACAAATAGATCAGAAAACAAATACGAGGATACACTCTCCAAGTGTCGAGTGACCAAAATACTCAAGGAGGCCTTCCCAGTGGTGGAAGGCCATCCTCTATTAACTAGTGATTTAACTAGTTGATGTTTATTTCGCTATCATTGTATGGAAGCATTACTGTCTACAAAAGAGTTCAAGGATGTCATACAAACAACTCTCAAACAGAGGAGAGGGCTAGGGAACGGACGTTCAATGACATTTTCTAGGACAAAATCAAACTTCCAGATGGAGCACGGTTCATCAAGTATCCTATCATGATTCACAAAAAAAAGAATGATAAGGAAGATCAAGGTAAGATTTCCTCTACCGACATTTTCACTCTCAAGCCTAATCCTCAAATGGCCATTTCTATTGATTCAGAAAAGAACAAACTTAGGAATACTATTATTTTCTTGGTCACCCAAGAGCTTACTATATTACCTTCAAGGAGTTTTTTGAATGATTGGATTCATAAGATATGGAGTAATAAATTAGGGTTTCATTTTTCCTATTTAGAATAATTCAAAAGGGTTTATTCTTAATTTTTTCACTAAACCTAATAGCCTAAATGAAGTTATTAGATGAATATTTTGGAAAATTGGTTCTTGCAACTTCAAAACCTTTTCTTGGTCTCTAGATGCAGTTCACAATGAGGTTCTCACCTTAGCTTTCCCTAGGTGGCTGACTATAGGGAATATCCCACATTTCTTATGGAATCTAGTTCCCTAGGCCCTTGAGCCATTAGGCAGTGTTCTAAGGATAAACAAAAAATACTTCCTCCTTCTACATACAGATGCAAGGGTTCTAGTCTCAATGAACCCTGGGATAGATTTACCCTATGAGATTCATTTTGACCTTGAAGACCACCTGCATTCATTCCCTATCACATTCTTGGGAGGTATTCATGCTTTCTTCCTTTACAGGAAGGAGGGCCATCTACAGTCTTCTTGCTCCATTATCCAAAGAAAAAAAACCCTAACCCTAAACCAAGGGGTGTACAATCCAATAAGTCCTCCTCTTGTCCTCTAGTAGAAACTTCTAAACTGGGGAAAGTCCCTACCCCTTTTGTGCCTTCTAGTAATCCTAAGCTACATTAATCCCCATCAGACCTTGTCTCCAAACTTAATGAGTTGAAATTAAAATTTTTCAATCAAGCCCAACCAATTATTGTGAAGTCTTGTGACTCTAGCCCTTTACTACCAAAACTTCTAGACATTGAGTCACTTGATTTTGGTCTCTCCCCACCATCCTTGAGGCCAAATCAAAGGAATCTTAACACCCAATAGTTGGATCTTGAAAGGATATGTAGGATATCTAATCCTAAATTCAAGTACCCTTGATCTTCTAGATCGAATCAACCCCCTTTATTTTTCAATCGTATTTTAACTAGAATCTTATTGATAAGCCTTTCCCCCATACACCATGGGGTGAATGAAACCATGGGTGAAATAATCTCAAAGGAGGCAGAGCCCAAGGAAAGGGTTGTAGATGGATTAGAGAATCCCAAAGGTGATTATGATATTTCTTCATCAGCTAATAGTTTGGTAGCCATTCAAGAGGCCTATGGCTTGGATGATAAGTTATGTGATTATACTCTTATTTTTATTCCTTCTCCTCCCCCTTCCACCCCCCCCCCCCCCACCAAACCTTGACCTCATTTGTCTCCCTCCACTTGGGCTCCCATCCATGTTCCCATTCAAACACATGATGTAGAGGGGAAAATTGCTCCTTAAGAAGGGGATAGTTTGGATACTATTAAAGATGATGAAATCTCTAAGATGGAAATTGTACCAAGTACTAAGGCTAATAAGGACACTGAATTTTTTGTGTTTCAAGCTCAAAAGAAGAGAAGAAGGGTGAGGAATAATAAGGTTGAGCTTAAAAAGGAAGCCCCTAATGATAGAAATGAGGTTCCTACCCCAAAAAAGAAAAGGGGTAGACCTCCTGGCCCTATAGGGGAAACCAAAGAAGCTAAACACCATAGAAGACAACTTCCTAGTTGTTACAAGAGCTTCAAAGCTCCAATAGATTCTGACCCTTAATTTGGTTTAGATGGACTTGAATTGTGCTTCATGGAATGTTAGAGGCCTAGAGTCTCTTGACAAAAAATAAATTATTAAAATATTTATAATGGATAATAAGCGTAGTGATATTCTTATGCTTCAAGAGATAAAAGACATTAGTTTCTCTTTGGATGTTAGTCTTAACTACATCTGGAAAGATGTTGTACAATATATGCTACTTCTCATCCAAAAGGCAGAGGAGGTGATACCATCCTCATCAGTCCCAAATGGGATAAACACATATGTAAATGGGGTTGTCCCCCTTTCCAAAGACTTATTTGGGTTACATTTAAGGTAGGAAATTTTGAGTTTGGGGTTTGTAATGTTTATACCCCCAATGAGCATAAGGACAAAACTAATTTATGGAAGTGGATGATTAATCTTGATGGTATTCCTTGGATTCTTGATGATGACTTCAATATGGTGGAAGCCATCTAAGATAAGGAAAATGGAGATAATTTTTAATGGAAATGTTCTAAGAGATTCTTTTGGCACAAATTTCTTAATAAACATAGACTTTTTGATCCACTTGCTAGAAATAAAATTAATCACAATGGTATCTGGTACACCTAAATTAACTTTCAATAGGGCAATAAGAGGATCTATTGTAGGCTAGACAAATTTTATGTCAATAAGAATGTGTTTAGCTTTAGAAAGGATGAGAAGGGGTTGTGTGTCAGGGTCACCCCATATACACTATCCCATCATCATCCCATCCAAAAAAGTGTTTTTTAGATTGGGAAGGACTACCATGACTCTAAGAGCAGAGATGGTTTTTCTCTAAATGTAAATTTGCTGCAAGATGAAGATATTAATGTTGTAGTCAATATCACATGATGGTATAATAAAATAGTTGGGAAGCAACATAGAGCAATGGCTAGGTGGTCTCAAAATGTGGCTAGTTGGAGGACGTTGTGGAAGGTTGTAGGAAAGAAAAAGGCTAAGGATGGAAGGAGGGTTGAGGCTAATCTACATGAAAAGTTGTACATGGAAGAAGAGACCTTACAAAATAATCCATCCAACATTGATGCCTTGGAAATAGTGACCCAAGCAAGAGACTCAGAAAACTACACACTTTCAAATTCAAGGAGCCAAAACTAGGGCAAGAATGAATTCGATCAGCCAAGGTGATAAGGGATCTAAATTATTTTTTCAAGTTGTAAAAGTAAAAGAAGCCAAAGAAAGTGTAATCACATGAAAATGGACAAGGTTAAATCAAGTGAGCAATCAAGCTAAAATCAAAGCAAATTAAATCAAATCAAGCTAAAATCAAAGCAAAATTGCAATCAAGCCATAATCCAAATTTACTTGAAAATCAATTAAAGCCATTAAATCAATTTAAATCCAATAAATCAAGTTAAATCATTAAATTGTGCAATTAATCTAATTAATTGTATAGTTCAATTTAAATCAAATCAACCCATTTAAGGGGTACACATGGCTAAACAAATTAAATAAATTCAATTATTAAATCCCTATTTTCCCTCAACCACCAAATGGGAGGAAAATGCATCAACCAATGGGAAATAAGGATTGAACTCACATGGATCAAGCTCAAAATGAATCTCAATCAAACATAAGGTGAGAGAATCTTGGCCACCCATTTTGTCTCTTTGTCACAAGCTTTGAGGAAAATCCATTTAAATTGTCTCCAAAGGTGGAACCATGGACTTAACCCTAATCAAACCATGATCAACTTAACTCCACCCCTTACCCTTGCCAAAATCTATAAAAGTAAGGCTTAAATCAATCAATTATGATCCAAAAATCTGAGAATAGCATCAAACCTCTTGCAATTTCAAGATAGAAAGGCAAATTTGGTACTAATTAAGGCTTAATTCACTTTTGAATTAGACTTTTAGTTTGTTTGTCATTCAATTCTTGTTTTAGAGCTGTCACTAATGGAAGCTTGCTGAGAGCTTTGCATTAGCAAATCTAAATAAAGGTCCATAGATTGCTTAATTGTCATTTATTTTCTTAAGTATCTTACTCTTTGTGGTAATTTAGTTATTATTTTTATTTATTTGCAATACTAACCCTATGAAGGTTCTTTTCATAGCACACAAAATGGCGCCCATCGTGGGGCCTTAGGCCTCATTTTTTAAAAAAAATTAGAGAAATCATATTTTCTTGCATATTCTTGTGTTTTTCTCTATTTTACAGGTTCTACATTGCATTTGAGACTTTATGCAGCGTGTACAAGGTTTTAAGAAGTGCATCCAACACCTGAAACAACGCTTCCATGGAAAAGTTGTGTGCCTTTGCACAACCAAACAATGCATTTAATACTTCTAATATCATGTCTCTAATTCTTTCAATGCGTATACCCTGACTACGGAGCGCATTTAAAGGATTTTGATGCTCTTTCAATGTTTTCTTTAAGCGCATTTGCTTATTAAAACAATGCTTTTAAATTCTATTTCTGCGCTTTCGATTATTCTTGCAGCGCTTTCAATATTTTGAATAGCTCTTTCAATTAGTTCTACAGCGCTTTTGATTAAATTTAAATTTTGTAGAATCTAACTGGTGAGAAATGAATTTTATGTGGTTTCAGGATGACAGGTCATAAAAAGATCCAGAGACCAGATACAACATTGAGGATAAAGCTTTGGCCAAACGTATCAAAATTGAGAACATAGCTCATATTAAACAAGTTTTGGAGAATTCGTAGCAAGAAAGTGAGGTATATGAACAATATTTGAAAGTTGTAGAAGCTTACAAGTTGAAATTTGTTTCTCTAAATTGCATTTACATGCCTTAATAAATTTTTGTCAAAGTTGAAAAATAAGGCTTAAATTTCAATTTATGCTTGTTTTCTTCATTTTGTTTGTTTGTGTTGACTATTTTTTTGAAAAGGAGGCAAAGGAGAAGGAACGGTCGCCACTAGGTGAGTCAAAAATGACAAAATCCATTAAAAATGCCTCTAGCCTTTGCTAGCTTCAAATCAGGTAAGCCTAACCTTGGTCACTTTTTACTTAAATTGTGGCCTTGTGATTTTTGGTAAAATCTAGTATTTAAACCAACATAAAGGATAAATCAAGCATTTAATCAACAACCCCTTATTTTTGGAAGAGAATAGAAATACTCAATTCCCATTAGTTAGTGGGTTTGGATAATCAAACATTGTTAATTGTGCTTGAGAAGAAAGAATAGATAGGGATATGTTTGTAATGCCCAAAATTACTAGACAAAAACACAACAACAACAAAAATTTGAAACACTAAAATAGACATATTACGGAAACTAGGTTACTCACAAGCTCACCGATGTGAAGCTTTGAGATCATTAGATCGCATGGGCTAGTCACCCAACGTCTTATAAGGGAACATAAGACATGCATTGGCATGCCTTCATCCCTTACCCAGTGGAAGACATTAGGCAACCAGGAATAAGCCAAACCAAAGGGAAAAGCATCTCCCTAAATATCCTAAGATAGTTTCAGGTTAATATGGTATAACCCTATGATTCCAAAAGGAATAAAAAAATTATTCTTCATTTGATTATCATTAAAATTTTAAATATCTAAAAATTCAAATTCTATTATCAAAATTACGTTCACATATTGTGTTAAGTCTAACATCACATCCCCCTTTATTTATTATATTTTATAATTATATCATTTAATTATTAGAGTCCCAAAAAAAAGACTTAACCCAAATATCTCTATTAGATAGAATGGATAAAGGTAAATAAATAAATTATATAGTTTATCCATAATAGTTTAGTGATAAAAATTAATTAGATTTATTATGAGGAAATAATTCAAGAAAAATATTAAATCACAATCTTATTAAACTAACCATTTAATATAGTCCTTTAAGTTTTAAAAGAATTTAATTTCCTTTATTCCACTCATAGGATTATAAAATTTTACAACATATTATTCTTAGAATTTAAAGTTTTACTAAAGTGAATAAGGCCATTTACATATTTATAATGACAACAATAATAACACATTCCAAAATTTAAAAAAAATAATAATTTAAATTACATCTCTATAGTTTTCTAATAATAATAATTTGCATTGATAGGAGAGTAGATCATTTAAGAGAAAATAATTTAAAAATTTAAAAATCATGATTAATTAAAAACTATCATTTTAATAAAGTATATTCTGAATTTTTTTTTGGAAGAATTAAATAATCCTAAGCCCATTCGCAAAGTAAAGAAAAATAATTCTACACATCTTTTTACCCTTTAAATTTAAATTACAATAAAGATAATAAAAGTAATTTATATCGAAAAATAGTTTACTATATCGTGACATTTCAAAATAAAATTTTGTCTACTTATTTCTCCTACTACCATCACACTGAAAATGCTTCCAATTATTAAAATTTGTAACAAAACTTTTAAAGAAAAAGAACTACAATCATTAACAAAAAGATGCTTAATATTAAAAGGCTCTCCACACCCTAATTCAAAATTAGGGTTTAGGGCCATTTTATAACTACTTGGAAACCCTAATTTCATTCATTTATTTTCTTGCAGGTTTGGGGAAAGAAGATGGAGATGGATATTGAGTTTTCTCCTATGGAATCAAGTTAGTATATGCACACAAATGGTGTAAATATCCCCACTTACTTTCTTATAAGGACACTGTAATGCTACAATAAGTTTTATCTACTCTAATGGCCACAAGGGTTTCCTTCTTGTCTGCAAACCAGATAAATCTCTGTCTGGTTTATGTTCTGGCTATTTCTTTTTTATGATACTTTTTTTTTTGTAATCTTTAAATGTAATCATCAATGTCTTTATGAACATTGATAAATATCCTTCTGTTAATAGATTAAACTTGATTTTTCGCATTCAATATGTATATTTTTATTTACCCACAATAAAGGGTATTGAAACCCTATAGAGGAGCCAGAACCGACAACCATTGTGATTCGGCCCTGCTCTCTCTCATGCCGTGCAAGGTGGGGATAAGGGGGGGCCACGTGTGCTGCATTGCAGCACACGACTGTGCTGCAATGTAGCACAGGCATGTGTTGCATTGCAACACTTGCCACCGCAACCAAAAAGGAGGAGGGGGCAGTAGGGTTTCGGCCCTTTCCCCCAAAAAAAATTTTGTTATATTTTTTTATTAATAAAAATTTAAATATTTATAAAATCTGCTTGTTTTATTGTATATATATTTTTTTATAAAAACACAACAGAGTTATTTAAGATGTATAATATATATATATATATATATATATATATATATATATATATATATATATATATACACAATGTATATGTTACTCAAAGATACAGCATACAATACAATAAGCATAAGTAGGAAAAGGTTGCATTTGTTTGTCTAATTAACACTACCTTGCAAGTTTTGTTAGGTTACATGTCATTATTGTACTCTAAGTATTGATCAAGCATTACAAAACTCAAAAATTTATCAATGATCATTACATTGAGCATTCATACTGAATGTAGTATACAAATGTCCTTCCTTGTTTCATATTTCAATTCAATATTTAGAATACATTGCAGAATTGAAAAGAAGAAAGATTGAAGTATGGAATACGGGTCCCATGTATTGCCTTGTCTTGTCTTTAAGTCTGTTGGATTGTTTGCTAAGTCCATCTTTAGGTCTTCATCTTTTAGGTCTTCATTTGCATTCAAGTCTCCATCTGCATCTAAGTCTTTTAGGTTTTCATCTGCATTGAAAGGAAAGAGAAATGATTAGATCATGATGGATATAAGCAATACATGTGAATCAAATAACATACTGTAGCAATCAAGTTTTCAGTTCTGCATCAATCTGGAAAATTAAATGAAATAAGGAAATGTACACTGACACTCACTGCAAGATAGTGTTAAAGGGACTTGTTTCATACATGAAACCTTTTACTACTAATGATCATTGTGGTGTATGTTGTCCTTTTTATTAACCAAGTATCTGAATTAAAGGGACTTAGTATGTTTCCAAACTTAGAAACCTTTTTCAGATAATGTATTTCATGCCATGATGTTATTTGAACAACTTAACAAATTATCTTGCAGATAGCAGCTAACTGGTGCTCATATTCAGTTATTACCAAAGATACAAATCAAGCTGGTTTGGATACAAAAGAATGCTACAAGAAATGCCAACTTTCCAGTTTAAGATACAAATGATGTTGCATAAATACTAGTACAATTATGTCCTCACTGTCATTTTTCAAATCATAAACATATTTGTTGTTGAATACAAAAGAGTGCTTCAAGTTGTAAAATCATGAAGTGTTTACAGTTTGTTTTTATTGAGTGTCATGACCCCGTGTTCAAACCTCATTAGTTAAACATTCTGATGCTTTTGGATGTCACGAGCCCATGCTCGAACTTCATTAACAGTAAATAAACATTTTCATCTTGTTGTACTTTTCATATTAAGGTATAGATTCAGTATAAATGTGAATTATTTATAGTGGACAAAGCTGCAAAATGTAAAAGCTGAACATAAATGAAGAGCATGTATAAACTAGAACAGAGTATGTATAACTAGCAGAAGAATATCATAAAAAATTAGAGTACTTATCTGCTGTTGAAATAAGGAAGTGTGTTGAGCATCTCTCAGACATAATCATATTCTAAGGTTTGCGAAGGTTATGAGTGGGAGATGTAATGGTTTTGTGTTATAACAGATTGCATCTTTTAAACATCTTTCACTCATAACCTTGCAACTTTAGTGAGTCATTAGGAGGAGTTTTCATGGTTTCCTGGAGCAACATCATGCTTATAGCTATTGATTACACAAAGATTTATTCATATCAACAAAGGAGAGTCAAATAATCTAAGTGCTCTATGTTATTAACAGAATATGTTGAGGTTGATGCTAAAAATTAATAAGGATGTAGTCAATAATGATTCAAAGTTTCATTAATATGAGAAGTAAGCTTCATGTCAATCTCAGAATTTGATCACAAAGCTGCTTAGTGGTATTCCAGTTATCAAGATTTAAAGAGATTATTCTCTTTTAAGAAACTGTTGAGCCTATTACTATTTATGACAGTCATAAACTTCATCAAATGCTTCAAATATGTTACAGTTACTACTGTGGTGAACAAATTTGGGTACATAATCTTTGAACCCACATGAAAAAAATTGATTGAATGATTGACTGTTACTAATAATGTAATTGACATTACTAGTAATAGTCAAAAAAATCAAGATGAACATCATTGATATCAAATACTAGCCACAGTGTGTACTAACAGCGAGCTCAAAGAATGCTTGACAGAGAATACCAAATGAAGTAACAATGAAATATGGAGAATAATCAAAGTATGGTAAGCAAGCTTGCGGGTAGACACCAGTCATTATTCCCAACAGTGACTGGTGATTAATCAAAGCCTCGGTCTATAGTGACAGAGAATGACACAAAAGGAGAAATAGTGAATATCAAATAGTGAAACAACACTTCAAACCCACGGGTGGTGAGTCATAAGTAGAACAATAGTGAAGCTCGCGACAAGAACAGTCACAAATGATGGTGATACCGTAGCATGGTGAGTCATAAACCCAACTCATGGCATGGTGAGCTTGACATGATAAAAAACCAAACTCACAGCATAATCATAGCTTGACATAGTAACAGTCACAGAGAACAACGAGCTCGTGGCATGAGAATAGTCACAATATTGTGAGAGATCAACAATGAAGCATAAAAATGACATACGAACTTTAGCAAAGTTTGGGTTCATGAACTTTCAAACCTGCATGCACAAGATAACTGAAGTATCAACAATGAGTCAAATAAAAGAGAGCAACAGAGAATGCATGAAGCCATGGTATCAATGAAGAAGAAGTAACAGATAAGAAGTTAAGAAACAGTTGAAGACAATGAAGCATGTGATAGGCTCGTGTTCACAAAGATAACTTCCAGAGATGCAAAGCAAAGGGATATTACAACAAGTTCAACCATCGCATGTAAAAGAGGAACTATAACTCGTTAACTGTGACTTATCAAAAGTAGTATATGAGAATAAGAAGTTAAACAAGTAGAAGAAGTGCATGTGTATTTCATTACAAAGAATCAAACAGAGAGTTCCAATAACTTACCATTCACTGATGAAAAGATGAAGTATTAACTCCAGTAGTAGTCGAAGACTATCAAAGCAAAGTCAAGTTCCTTCATAGATTTTTGGAGAGCTTAGGGTTTCATTCTGAGTTTTCTCTGAGAAGACAAACGCAAATGCCAAGGAAGGAATGAACTAATTCAATGCAGAGAACACATTCAATGCATGGCAGTGCCAGCTATGGCCTTGAAAATAGAAACATGCCACCTTTTGTGCTTATCCCATCTGATGCATTGTAAGTGGATTGAGGGTCATGTCGACCTCTTCAATTTGCAATAGTTACACTTAGATTTTTATCTAGGTTATCTAATAAAAGTTAGGGTATAGGGATTAGTATTTAATATTAAGTTTTGTATTTAATATTAAAATCTCTTGTTAAAATTTTGGCATGTTTTATTTGTAAAAGGATTAATTCCTTATATTTTTTAGGCCAAAATTTAGGAAGAGATGCATGTTTTGGAGAACTCGTTGTAATAGCATATTCTTAAGCACGTTTTCAGGCTGAGATAGTGGAGCTTGGATTTTTGAATTGGAGGCTAGAGTTGATTATAAAATTGATTTTTGAGAATCAATTAAGGGTTGCAAATTTTGGAGAGAGGGGATTTTAGTGAACATATCATTCCTAGATGTTTCAAAGGCCATTTTTTTTGTAATCATCTTGTCAGATTTTTGAAGAAATGAACCAGATTCTTTGACTCCCATTTTGTGTACTTGTTTTCAATATCGAATCATGTTTCATCTTTTCTAGCAAGTGTTAAAATTGGTTATTATCTGAAAGAAGTGAATGAAATTCTATTCCTTCTCAAGAAAATTAGCTATCCCTAGGCCTTGCATGAGAAAGTATGTTTTTAATTCTCCAAGCTATTTGTGGTAGAACCCTGATAGCATGAGTTTATTAACCTATATGTTGAATAGAGAATCGGATTGTTAAAAGTATTCATTTGTAAGTCAAGATTGAAATTCATCTTTTTCGAGAAGTCTGAATTATTCATTGGTGTATCACCCTAATCTTTTAGTTTAGTATTCTTTTTCCTTTTCCCAATAGTTTGCAGATTAGGAAAGTGATATTCCATATTTTATAGGAACTGGCCTAGAATCCGGAGATTCCTCTTCATGCATAGTCTACCCACAGCTAGGAGAGGTTTCCATTGTCAGGATAGAATTGTTGTTAGCCTTAATGCCTAATGTAAGGTAACAATTCTAAGCCTAAATAGTTTTTGGCACGCCCAGTGGGACAACGAACTGCTTCTCAGTTCTAAGCTGTTATATTTATTATTGTTTCAAGTTTCAGTTGCAACTCTAAGTGTGGACTTTAATGAGCAGAACTCCAATGAGATCAAATAAGGAAGGTTTTGTGTATCAAGAGTTACAGCCAAATAGAAGGGGAGGAAGATCATCTAGAGGCGGAAGAGCATTGCATGATCAAAGAGGTATTTCTTTGAACTCAGATTTTTGATCATTTGATAATCATATTTTTGAGACAAACTGTAAATTCAAAATAATTAGAGGTTATCATTGAGGAGCTTAATCTTCCTGAAGATTTAGAGGTTCCTAATAATTTTGGATCAGAATTCCCAAGCATTGAAAATTTATCTATAGATAATTTTGTTCTCGGAGCTTCTGTGAGTGGTGTTGCAGTAACTCCTCAAAATTTAAAGACTTATCAAAGGAAGGTAGTTCAGTCTACTCAACCATTTGTTACACCAGCTATTCAGCAGCAAGCTCCTCCACATCAAGAAATGGCCAAAAATTTTCCATTTGTCACATTTAATCAAGGCAGTCCTTTGAGGATTGCAAATCACAACAATGTTCCATTGGGTGCTCTTAAAGGTTTACCATCATTCACTAGAGAAGGATCAGTGATAGTCATTGAGCACATTAGAGATGTTGCAACTATTTTCAATGTTCATCATGCTATAGCAGAAGATGTAGCTTTGAAGCTATTGGCTACATCACTCAAGGGTAAAGCCCTTGATTGGTTCAGAACACTTTTGGTAGATTCTATTGCTACTTGGGATGCTTTAGGAGAAAGGGTATCAAAGTTTTTTGAAGACAAATCTGACAACTTGTCTCTTATGGAATAATTAACTACAATCAAGAGGGCCCCACAAGAGGAGATAAGTGATTTTAACCTTCATTTTCAGAAGACTTGGAATTGGATCCCTATTACGGTAAGGCCTTCAGCTGAATATGCATTCTTATATTATTTGAAGAGTCTAAATAGTGATATCTCTATTATGATTCAATCTATGGGAGGTCATACTTTACCTCAAGCTTTTGATACTGCTATTAGGGCAGAGAATAGTCTTATCCAGGCAAGAAAGATAGCTCCCAGGCCTCCTATGCCTTTCTTTCCTAATATACAGTCTAATATTCCATTGGTAGTTCCACCATTATTTGTTGTTCCATCTTATAAACCTTCAAAAATAGCTCCTACAGCCCCCCTAAATGAATTACAGACTATTAAGGACAGTCAGCAAAAAATTGAAAATCTGCTATAATCTTTTGGTAATGATTTAGTGGCCCTAAAGAGGAATCAAGCTCATGCAAACCCTACTATTCAAAATCAGTTTGCTGGTTCTTCTACACAATACCCTAGTCAACCTAATTTTTAGGGTAATAGGCAGCAATTTCAAGGAAATACTAATGCAAACAGGCAGAATTGGAATATGAGACCAAATAGACAATATAATCTAGCACCTCTTAATACTGTTAGGGATATTGTGCCTACTCAGATTAATATTGCTACTAATTGGTGTTTTCCATGCAATGAGCCAAATGATCAATCTGCATGTTCTAATGGAATTCTTAATCAAGCTCTCATGGTACAGAATTCACTGAATTCACAGCAGAGTGTCTCTATTGAAGAGGTTCAAAATCAATAAGATCAAAGTACTATAGATACTGGATTTTTAAACTGGTAGGAGGAAGAATTTTGTGGACTTAATGAGGATTCATCAATTGCAGTGAATACAAGAGCAAAAAAGAGAGCTCTTGAAGCTGATCAATATGCTGGAAATGTTTCTTCTCTACTAGTTTCTATCTTGAAAAGTCCATCAGTTTCTACTAACAAAGATCAAACTTAGAGGAATGCTGATCAAAGTTCTCCTAGATCATCACATAAGGTACAATTTACTATTCCATTCAATATTGTTGATACAATGAAAAAAACAAATGTTACTTTGTCAAAATGGGAAACTCTGTCCATTCCAGGACATATTGAAATTTTGAAAGAGGAGTTGTCCAAATTGGCAACTAATTCTCAACAAATGGTACAATAGTTACCAAGTGTGGTAATGAATAATTTTGAAGCTTCTAAAGTTCAGGAAAAGATACCAAAAGAAGATAAAAAGCTTGCTAAAGTTCAGCAACCAGTAATTCCATAATTTAAGAAGGCTACAAATGTTGAGAAAATAGCAGCAACTACTAACAAGAAATTGTCAAATGTACAAAAAACAACAGAAAAGGAAGGTAAGAAATCTGCAAATGAAAAGCCTCCTCCTTTTTATGTGTCTTTGATCATTGGAAACAAATTAGTTCATAATTGCATGGTGGATAGTGGTGCAACCAGTACTGTTATGCCTAAAAAGGTGGCAGATTCACTGAACTTAAAGTATGAGCCACTTGAGAAGGGTGTAGTCCAGTTGGATGAAACTTCTATTAAGACTTTAGGAGTTATTAAGAATGCAATTTTAACCTTGCACTCTTGCCCAAATTTTTCAATTCCATAGGATATATATGTTATTGATTTACCAGCATATTTTTCCATGTATCTATCTAGAAATTTTACAGCCAAGATAGATGGTTATTTTTCATCATATTGGTCACATTTGTACTTCAAAACTAGATATGGTACTAAGGTAACCATAAAATCAGAATTATTGGCCAAGAATCATATAGAGCCTTATAATCCAAGTCCTATCAATGCAAGTTTTGTGGTCATGGATCAAGATAAAATTCCAAATTATTCAATGTATAATACTCAAACTGAAGCATATCCAGATATTGTTTTAGATGAATGGGCTACTAGGAATGGACAGAGTGATGATATGTTTGATATTGGTTTTGGAAACTACATGATTTTAGAATCTGATTCAGTAGTTCCTAATTTGATTAAAGACCTAGAATCTGAATTTGATATATCTAACCAGCTTTGGGATTTGTATTTTGATGGGTCAAGGAATAAGGATGGAGTTGGTGTAGGGGTTATGCTGATTTCACCTAATGGTGATAAATTTTATGTTGCATTTAAGTTGTCTTTTCCTTGTTCTAACAATGTGGCTAAATATGAAAGTTTAATCTAGGGATTAGAATGGGCAAGATTGAGAGGTATCAAATGTCTCAGAGCATTTGGTGATAGTGAGCTTATTGTTAAGCAGGTGAGAGGCATCAATACTGTTAAAAATGATCTGCTTAAGATGTATAAATCTAGAATTTCTGATATTCTAGATGAATTTGATGCTTTCAACCTGATTTCAATTCCTAGAAGGGAAAATACACATGCTGATAGGCTAGCTGGTATTGGTGCTCATATTACAATAATAGAAAATAAAGGAATAATTTCAGACCAGTCACATATTAAGATAATTGTCAAGCCATCTATTCCAAATAATGACACTTATTGGCAAGTTTTCAATACTGATGAACATATACTAAGTTTTTTGACAGAAACAGATGGTTTTTCAGCTTCAAGGGATAACAAAAACATTCAGCAAATGGAAGACTAGATTATTCAATTAAAGACCAATAAATTGCCAAAGGGGTTAGTAAGCTTAGAATCAGCTTTTAATTCTGATGACCAATTTAGAAAGGGTAAAACCAGCCTGCTGATTGAAGAAGATCATTATGAAGAAGTGGAAATTTTCAGAGATAAGCGGTTGAAGGTTGGTAAAATAAATTCTCCTGAAGAAAAAGAACTGTTTATTGACCTTTTTAGAGAATATAATCATGTTTTTGCATGGGATTACTCTAATCTAAAAGGTTTTGATCCTTAATTAACTCAGCATACTATAGAATTGGAACCTAATGGTAGGCCAATTAGACAAAAGCAAAGACCTATAAACCCCAAATTAGAGCCATTAATGCTAAAAGAGCTGAGAAAACTCCTAGATGGTGGTATTATATTTCCTATTAAGCACACATCTTGGGTTTCTAACTTAGTACCAGTAAGGAAGAAGAATGGAGAGATAAGACTTTGTGTAGATTTTAGGGACCTTAATAGGGCATCTCTAAAAGATTGACACCCTCTTCCTTCAATGGAACAGATTTTACAATATGTTTTAGGTTCTAAGAGATTCTCACTCTTAGATGGATATTCTGGTTATAATCAAATTTTAGTTAAGGAATCTGATCAGTTTAAAATAGCTTTTACTACTAAATGGGGTACAATGGCCTACAAAAGAATGTCATTTGGGTTATCAAATGCTAGAGCTACTTTTCAGAAAGCAATGGACATGGCTTTCAAAAATTTAATGTATAAATTTGTTCTAGTATACCTAGATGATGTAACAATTTACAACAAGGTTGCAAATCAACATCTTGATCATTTAAGATAGATATTGCAGAGATGTAGAGAATTTGGAATATCTTTAAATCCTAATAAATCTGTGTTTGCAGTTCATGAAGGAAAACTCTTAGGATACCAAGTGTCGGAGGGAACAACAATTGATCCTGAATGAATTCATGCAATTCTTGATCTTTCATTGCCTAAACATAAGAAAGGATTGCAGAGTTTTATTAGGAGAATCAACTTTGTAAGGAGGTTTATTCTTGATATTGCAAATTTGCTAAAACCACTAACTACAATGCTTAAAAAGGATATTCCTTTCAGCTGGACTAATGAAGGAAAGAAGAATTTTGATTTGATAAAATAGGCTTTGTCTTCAGCCCCTACTCTTGTTAATCCTGATTTTACTAAAGACTTCATTTTATATGCTTATGGTGGTTCTGACACAATTTTTGCTATGCTAGTTCAAAAGAATGACCAAAAATAGGAGCAACCAGTTGCATTTTTCAGCAAAGATATGGATGATTATGAGAGAAGGTACACTTTTATTGAAAAATATGTACTTGTTGTTATTAAAGCTTTGAAGAAGTTTAAGCATCTAATTGCTAGAAATAAAGTCCACTTAATGGTTGCTCATCCTAGCATTAAGGAGTTTTTGCTGAACAAGGATGTTAATGAGAAAAGAGTTGGTTGGATAACAAAGGTTATGAAGTATGATGTGCAGATTCATGTAACTAAGCTGGTTAGAGGCAAAGGTCTTTGTGCACAAATGGTAGAAGAAGAAGAACAAATTGAAGCATCTAGAAAATCTAAAAATTCACAAAGTGAAATGGTATTGTTTAGTGATCCTGTGAATTGGTTGTCAAATATGATCAGATTTTTACAAACTGGCCAATGCCCAAATAATCTTGATAAGGCAAAAAGGAGGTACTGCAGGTTACAATATATTCCCTATGTTCTTATTGATGGTGTTCTATATAGAAAAGATTATTCTAGGATGTTTCTTAAATGTATTGATTCACTAGATCAAAGCAGAATACTATCTGAGTTTCATGATGGATCTTGTGGAGGACATTTCAGTCCTAAGACTACAGCTTGGAAAATACTAAGGGCAGGCTATTATTGGCCTGATTTATTTAAGGATGCTCATGTATGGGCTAGAAAATGTCAGAAATGTGCACTTTTTGTAGGAAAACAAAGGCTAGCAGCACTGCCATTAAAACCAATTATGGTTGATCAGCCATTTGCCAAATGGGGAATGGACTTTATTGGTCCTATCAATCCTAATTCTAGTGCAGGTCATAAATGGATTCTAACTACTACTGATTATTTTACAAGATGGACCGAGGCTATTGCACTAAAGGAGGCTTATGGACTTGTTGTGTTAAAATTCTATGATGATATTAAAACCAGGTTTGGAGTTCCTCAATCAATTATTTCTGACAATGCTATGGCTTTTATTGGTTTAGCTATCACAGAATGGGTTGTAAAGAATGGGATTTATTTAAATACCTCTTCAAACTATTATCCTTGGGGTAATGGTCTTGCTGAATCTACAAACAAAAATCTAATCAGAATTATCAAAAAGACTCTGCAGGAAAATAAGAGGGATTGGCATTCCAAATTGAAGGCAGCCTTGTGGCTGGATAGGATTACACCTAGACACATAATTGGGAATTCCCCTTATGTCCAATTTTATGGTAAAGAGGCCAGATTGCCAATTTCCACTAAATTTCCAGCCTTACAACCAGCTGATCAGATGTTATTGTTTGGAGAAGAAGATCCCCTTAAACTGAGGTATGTTGATTTGTTACAGCTTGAAGAGGAAAGGAGAAAAGCATTGGATACAATGGAACTTATGCAAGCACAAACTAAGAGATCTTTTGATAAGAAAGCTAAGTTTAGAGAATTTAAAGAGGGAGATCTAGTACTCAAGTGGGATGTGCTAAAGAGTAGGCCAAGGCAGCATGATAAATTTGATAATTTTTGGTCAGGCCCTTTTGTTATAATAGCTTGTAAGGATAATAATGTTTTTCAGTTGTCCATAACTGAAGGGGAAGAATTGTAGATTCTAGTTAATGCAATACACCTCAAGCTCTGCTTTGAGGGTTAGGTTTGTTTCAATTTTTTAGAATTCAATAAGTGATGTCCAAGCACTAGGTTTCTAGGTTACATTGAGTCTACTTTAGATGCATTTTCATTTTCAATAAAGGTTGCATTCTTGGTTCAGTTTTCCTAAATTAATTTTTCCTATGATAAGCCTACAGGTCATGTCTAGTAGGCAGACATCCAGCAGAAGTCACCAAAATTGTTGCTCAAAAATACAGCATACAATACAATAAGCATAAGTAGGAAAAGGTTGCATTTGTTTGTCTAATTAACACTACCTTGCAGGTTTTGTTAGGTTACATGTCATTATTGCATTCATTCTAGATGTCATTATTGTACTCTAAGTATTGATCAAGCATTACAAAACTCAAAAATTTATCAATGATCATTACATTGTGCTTTCATAATGAATGTAGCATACAAATGTCCTTTCTTGTTTCATATTTCAATTCAATATTTAGAATACATTGTAGAATTGAAAAGAAGAAAGATTGAAGTATGGAATAGGAGTCCCATGTATTGCCTTGTCTTGTCTTTAAGTCTGCTAGATTGTTTGCTAAGTCCATCTTTAGGTCTTCATTTGCATTCAGGTCTCCATCTACATGTAAGTCTTTTAGGTTTTCATCTGCATTGAAAGGAAAGAGAAATGATTAGATCCTAATGGATCTAAGCAATACATGTGAATCAAATAACATACTATAGCAATCAAGTTTTTAGTTCTGCATCAATCTGGAAAATTAAATGAAATAAGGAAATGTACACTGACACTCACTGCAAGATAGTGTTAAAGGGACTTGTTTCATACATGAAACCTTTTACTACTAATGATCATTGTGGTGTATGTTGTCCTTTTTATTAACCAGGTATCTGAATTAAAGGGACTTAGTATGTTTCCAAACTGAGAAACTTTTTTCAGATAATGTATTCCATGCCATGATGTTATTTGAAAAACTTAACAAATTATCTTGCAGATAGTAGCTAACTGGTGCTCATATTCAGTTATTACCAAAGATACAAATCAAGCTGGTTTGGATACAAAAGAATGCTACAAGAATGCCAACTTTCCAGTTTAAGATACAAATGATGTTGCATAAATACTGGTACAATTATGTCCTCACTATCATTTTTTAAATCATAAACATATTTGTTGCTGAATACAGAAGAGTGCTTCAAGTTATAAAATCATGAAGTGTTTACAATTTGTTTTTATTGAGTGTCACAAACCCGTGTTCAAACCTCATTAGTTAAACATTCTGATGGTTTTGGATGTCATAAGCCCATGCTCGAACTTCATTAACAATAAATAAACATTTTCATCTTGTTGTACTTATCATAGTAAGGTACAGATTCAGTATAAATGTGAATTATTTATAGTGGACAAAGCTACAGAATGTAAAAGCTGAACATAAATGAAGAGCATGTATAAACTAGAATAGAGTATGTATAACCAGCAAAAGAATATCATAAAAAATCAAAGTACTTATCTACTGTTGAAATAAGGAAGTGTGTTGAGCATCTCTCAGACATAATCATATTCTAAGGTTTGCGAAGGTTATGAGTGGGAGATGTAATGGTTTTGTGTTATAACAGATTGCATCTTTTAAACATCTTTCACTCATAACCTTGCAACTTTAGTGAGTCATTAGGAGGAGTTTTCATGGTTTCCTGGAGCAACATCATGCTTATAGCTGTTGATTACACAAAGATTTATTCATATCAGCAAAGGAGAGTCAAATAATCTGAGTGCTCTATGTTATTAATAGAATATGCTGAGGTTGATGCTAAAAATTAATAACGATCCAGTTGATAATGATTCAAGGTTTCATTAAAATGAGAAGTAAGCTTCATGTCAATCTTAGAATTTGATCACAAAGCTGCTTACTGGTATTCTAGTTATCAAGATTTAAAGAGATTATTCTCTTTTAAGAAACTGTTGAGCCTATTACTATTTATGACAGTCATAAACGTCATCAAATGCTTCAAATATGTTACAGTTACTACTGTGATGAACAAATTTGGGTTCATAATCTTCCAACCCACATGAAAAAAAGTGATCGAATGATTAACTGTTACTAATAATGTAATTGACATTATTAGTAACATTCAAAAAAATCAAGATGAACATCATTGATATCAAATACTAGCCATAGTGTGTACTAACAGTGAGCTCAAAGAATGCTCGACAGAGAATACCAAATGAAGTAACAATGAAATATGGAGAATAATCAAAGTATGGTAAGCAAGCTTGCAGGTAGACACCAGTCATTATTCCCAACAATGACTGGTGATAAATCAAAGCCTTGGTCTATAGTGACAAAGAATGACACAAAAGGAGCAACAGCGAATATCAAACAGTGAAACAACACTTCAAACCCACGGATGGTGAGTCATAAGTAGAACAACAATGAAGCTCCCGACAAGAACAGTCACAAATGATGGTGATACCGTAGCATGGTGAGTCATAAACCCAACTCACTGCATGGTGAGCTCAACATGATAACAAACCCAACTCATGGCATAATCACAGCTCGACATAGTAATAGTCACAGAGAACAACGAGCTCGTGGTAGGAGAACAGTCACAATATTGTGAGAGATCAACAATGAAGCATAAAAATGACATATGAACTTTAGCAAAGTTCAGGTTCATGAACTTTCAAACCCGCATGCACAAGATAACTAAAGTATCAACAATGAGTCAAATAAAAGAGAGAAATAGAGAATGCATGAAGCCATGGTATCAACAAAGAAGAAGTAATAGATAAGAAGTTAAGAAACAGTTGAAGACAACGAAGCATGTGATAGGCTTGTGTTCACAAAGATAACTTCTAGAGATGCAAAGAAAAGGGATATAACAGCAAGTTCAACCATCGCATGTAAAAGAGGAACTATAACTCATTAACTGTGACTTATCAAAAGCAGTATATGAGAACAAGAAGTTAAACAAGTAGAAGAAGTGCATGCATATTTCATTACAAAGAATCCAACAGAGAGTTCCAATAACTTACCATTGACTAATGAAAAGATGAAGTATTAACTCCAGCAGCAGTCGAAGACTATCAAAGCAAAGTCGAGTTCCTTCATAGATTTTTGGAGAGCTTAGGGTTTCATTCTGAGTTTTCTCTGAGAAGACAAATGCAAATGCCAAGGAAGGAATGAACTAATTTTTGGAGTCCGCCAAGCATGGAACTCATTCAATGCATGGCAGTGCTAGCTATGGCCTCAAAAATAGAAACATGCCACCTTTTGTGCTTATCCCATCCGATGCATTGCCAGTGGATTGAGGGTCATGTCGACCTCTTCACTTTGCAATAGTTACACTTAGATTTTTATCTAGGTTATCTAATAAAAGTTAGGGTATAGGGATTAGTATTTAATATTAAGTTTTGTATTTAATATTAAAATCTCTTGTTAAAATTTTGGCATGTTTTATTTGTAAAAGGATTAATTCCTTATATTTTTTAGGCCAAAATTTAGGAAGAGATGCATGTTTTGGAGAACTCATTGTAATAGCATATTCTTAGGCACATTTTCAGGCTAAGATAGTGGAGCTTGGATTTTTGAATTGGAGGCTAGAGTTGATTATAAAATTGATTTTTGAGAATCAATTAAGGGTTGCAGATTTTGGAGAGAGGGGATTTTAGTGAACATATCATTCCTAGATGTTTCGAAGGCCATTTTTTTTGTAATCATCTTGTCAGATTTTTGAAGAAATGAACCAGATTCTTTGACTCCCATTTTGTGTACTTGTTTTCAATATCGAATCCTGTTTCATCTTTTCTAGCAAGTGTTAAAATTGGTTATTATATGAAAGAAGTGAATGAAATTCTATTCCTTCTCAAGAAAATTAGCTATCCCTAGGCCTTGCATGAGAAATGTATGTTTTTAATTCTCCAAGCTATTTGTGGTAGAACCCTGATAGCATGAGTTTATTAACCTATATGTTGAATAGAGAATCAGATTGTTAAAAGTATTCATTTGTAAGTCAAGATTGAAATTCATCTTTTTCGAGAAGCCTGAATTATTCATTGGTGTATCACCCTAATCTTTTTAGTTTAGTATTCTTTTTCATTTTCCCAATAGTTTGCAAATTAGGAAAGTGATATTCCATATTTTATAGGAACCGGCCTAGAATCCAGAGATTCCTCTTCATTCATAGTCTACCCATAGCTAGGAGAGGTTTCCATTGTCAGGATAGAATTGTTGTTAGCCTTAATGCCTAATGTAAGGTAACAATTCTAAGCCTAAATAGTTTTTGGCATGCCTAGTGGGACAACAAACTGCTTCTCAGTTCTAAGCTGTTATATTTATTATTGTTTCAAGTTTCAGTTGCAGCTCTAAGTGTGGACTTTAATGAGCAGAACTCCAATGAGATCAAATAAGGAAGGTTTTGTGTATCAAGAGTTACAGCCAAATAGAAGGGGAGGAAGATCATCTAGAGGCAGAAGAGCATTGCATGATCAAAGAGGTATTTCTTTGAATTCAGATTTTTCATCATTTGATAATCGTATTTTTTAGACAAACTGAAAATTCAGAATAATTAGAGGTTATCATTGAGGAGCTTAATCTTCCTGATTTAGAATATATATACCACATGACATTATGAATATATATGTTTCATTATATTATATATATTAATATTATATGTATATATAAGACTATGCTATATATACATATATATTAATATACATATAGTTACTCACGTAGATATTAATTTTGAAAATAATCTGTTTATATTTTTTTTGTCATTCTTTAGAAAATACATGCTCTGCTAAATCTGTACATTTATATTTATTTACACATTAACATGTCATATTTTAAGAGGGAATAATAATCCCTGGTACTACACGAAAATATTCTCTATTTCTAAGATTCTTATTATTTTATTCTAAAAATTCTTTTCTATAAACCAATACATGAAAATGTTTGTACATAAACATAAATCTTAATTTTCTAAATGATGCAGTCCAAATGTTTTCTGAACATTTTTCTGTAACATGAAACAATATAATATTCTACAGCAGTAAGTTGAATTTATTTACATGTTAATTTTTTTGCATTTATGAGAACAATGTTTGCACAACAATAATACAAAAATATTTAGAAAGTTTCCCAATTTTTAATAAACATAGAATTTGCAGGAAATATAATCTTCTAACAATTTATCAGACATAGACAATATAAGGAAATAATTTATTTATCATTCTAATAACATTGTTCTTGCAAAAAATTTAAAACGGATATTAACTTATCACACTTTCATAATTACACATATTATAGAAATACGGAGTGATGCAAGAATTTTTTATTGACACATTGGCATCATAATGCAGCATATTCTATCATTCTAATAACATTGTCCTTGCAAAAAAATTTAAACCAATAATAACTTATCACACCTTCATATTTACACATATTACAGAAATAAACAATCTCTCTTTTATCCTATACAAAGGACTGAATTTAATTTTGAGTACAGATTTACCAACTATACAATTCCTCTTCTCAACATAAACTAACATACATAACATACATTTATATCCAAAAGGACTGAGTTACGAGCATTACCTCAATGCAAAAATTTCTTAAAATCTCCCATCTTTGACTTTGAATCTACAAACTAGAACTTCAACTTCTCACCAAGTAAACAAAAACTTGCAACACAAACTTGTACCACATGGCCATGGAGGCTCACCTCCCAACCTAGGCCATTTCATGGCCACCCCTAAGCTAGGGCAAACAATAATTGGATGGGTTACAAACAAACAACACATACATAAACATACCAGCCACAAAATTGATACAAGGACAAACACAATTAACTCCCTTCCCAAGCTTGCACAAAGGAATCCAAAAATTGGATCCATAGATGGGTGAAAGTGGAAACTTCTCTTATGGAGACACCTTACTTATACCAAAATAAGAATTTCAATATTACTTACATGCCTTCTCAAGGCCCTCCCAATATACAACTCAAATCCAAGAGCATTAACACATCCCTTATGGCCCCCAACAAAACATAAGAAGTCCCTCAAGGATGCTCATACATCCAAGCTCTCATACATAAAGAATTCTCAACTAGGCCCTTCACCCCAAGACCTCCTCAAATCCTCCCAAGGATGAGGAGTAATCTTGCACACCCATAACTTGTAACAAAACAAGATGGTAAAAACAAGAATAAAATCATAAAATCACATTGAAACTACACAATACTAGATTTAATCACAAGAGACAAAAATTACAAGATTCATACAAATTTCATCATCTCAATGCAATTACAAAACATATACTTGTTAGAACCACTAACCTTTCTCCTAAGAAATGTGAATGGAGGTTTCTAGTAGAGCTTTCCCTTGATTCCTAGCTTGCTTCCTTTCTCCAAAAACCTCTAGCAAATCTCCCAATTCCTTCTCTTACTAACTCCACAAACTAGCATAGACTAGATCAAGATGTGTGTGTGTACCCAATTGCTAAGCCTCTATCTCCTAAAGACTCTAAAAAGCATTCCTCTCTAATTCCCTCTTCCCAAAGCAAATTAGGTTTCTAGATTCTAGGTAATACGACACTTGCCCTTGCTATAGAAATGGGATGTAATTCATCACATGGTAAGGTGAAACAACCTAGAGAACATTACCATTTTCGTCATTACCAAAGATGACTCATTTTGAGAGACAAAATGGAGGCCTAAGGAAGTGGAAATGGTAGAAATAGGTCCCCTAACCCATGTACTAGACTTGGGGCACTAAAAACCAACCTTAACTACACCCTGGGACTCCACATAACCCCTCAAAAACCCAAGTTAAACTTGCATCCGAAAATGGAATAATGATAACACAAACCTTGGTTCCCTAAACCACCAACCTAGCCTAGGGATACACAAGACCAATCTAAGGAAAGGGTGGGTTCCACATTCTACTCAAGCATGCCATCTCATCACAGTAGTGTCAAGTGACACCTCACAGAAGTACACATCACATAACACACTTGGTCTGCTTAGTGGACAAATTACATTTACATTTTCACAAAAATGAAATTTACTTCAAATAATGCATTTAAAAATATTAACCACAAACACACATGCATCACATTTATGAGTAAAAATCACATTACAATGAGCTCGTTCTCTTCTTAGAGCCAACCTTGGTTTCAAACTTATTTCACTTAGATCCATCCTTGTTTCCTTGAATTTACAACCATGGCCATATTCATGCACACTTGATTCTGATGTCAATACCTGATAAATTCATTGCATAAATAATCATATCAAAAGAGAAATACTAACATCTAAACTCAATATGTATAAAGGAACTACATTTCATGAATCATAACATAATCCATATTATACCCTAAGTTAATCATTGAATCATTACACTATCTGCATCTACTATACTGTAAGATAACATAACAAATGCAGAATGTAGAATTCATATATCATAAGGTAAGCATGAATCTAATATGAGCATATAAAGAGTACAATGAACATCATCATGATATAAATCTATAACAATCATCGCATAAGGTCTAATAATAGCAAGTCATAAACCAAAATAGGTCAAATGTCTCTAATTAATGTATCATCCAAATGAATCAAATGTCAAAACAACTGTCGAGCTAAGATGGTTCGAGGTAGGACCTCACATCCTCCCTCCCTAGGCATGAACTTCCTCCTGGAGTTCATCAAATAGATGGGGGTACTAATCTCTGATATGTGTTGTGTCCTCCCAAGATGTTGTGACCTCATCATAGCAATCCCACTGGACGCTAACCTGGTTTAGCTCTCAACCTCAAAGGGCCGGGGTCCTACGAGCCACTATACGTATTGGCTCCAAAGCTAGTTGTTCATCTGACTCCACCTATAAAGCATCCCAATCAATAATATGAGTCTCATCATAAATATACTTCCTCAAAATAGATACATAAAAAACATCGTGGATGCGCAATAGGCTAGGTGGCAAAGCTAAATGGTATGCTACTGGGCCTATCCTCTCCAAAATCTCAAAAGGTCTGACAAAGTGATGGGCTAGCTTAGAACCCTTTCCAAAATGGATTGGGCTCTTATGCGGCCGCACTCTCAAAAAGACTCTGTCATCAATCATATACTCTTTATCAATCCTCCCAACATCTGCATACTTCTTCTGTCGATCCTGGGCCTCTCTAAGACACTGCCTGATCAAATCTACCTACTGCTCCATCTATTTGACCAACTCTGGACCAATAGAAACTTTTTCCTCAATCCTGTCCCAACTCAATGGTGTCCTACAAGGTCTGCCATACAAGGCCTGATATGGAGGCATACCTAATGATGAATGATGCCTATTATTATAAGAAAACTCAACTAAATGTAGGTACTCCTCCTACCTAACCTAATGATCCATCACATACATGTGTAGCATGTCCTCTAATACCTGTTTAACCCTCTCAATCTAACCATCTATCTCTGGGTGATATGTGGTGCTGAAATTGAGCCTGGTGCCCAAAGCGGTTTGAAGCTCTCTCCAAAAAGATGATGTAAAGAGTGAGTCTCTGTCTAATATGATCATGTGAGGAATGCCATGTACTGACAACATCTCTTAGAAATACATGTTCCACTGTAGGTGCTGTGAAAGTAGTACGTATGGGTGAGAAGTGGGCTACCTTAGTCAACCTATCCATTGTCACCATAATGGCATCATGGCGATGAGATGACATAGGAAGGCCAACTATAAAATCCATGGATATAATGTCCCACTTCCACTCAGGTATCTCATGTGGCTAAAGAAGTCCACCTGGATGATGGTACTCCACCTTAACCCACTAACACTCCAAGCATCTAGCTACTATCTTAGCAATGTGTATCCTCATACCCGGCCAATGATAAAGTTGTCTCAAGTCTGCATGTAACTTCTTGACTCTGGGGTGTGCTGCATAAGGTTCTCTATGAGCCTCAAGGATGATGAAATCATGCAATCCACCGGAAGAAGGTACATAAATGCATCCTCTATGGTGAAGAAGGCCATCAAACTCTAGGGTATAATCTATGAACTTCCCCTCCAGGGGTCTTTGAGCCTGAACCATATGTCTAACCTCTGAATAGAAGGAATCCTCCTGTAAGTGCTACAATATGCGCCCTCTCAAATCTGTGCTAGTAGTCATAGCTGAGAGCTCATGACATCTCCTACTCAAGGCATCTGCTACCACATTCTCCTTACCCTTGATGTAGTGAACATCAAAATCATACTTGCATAGGAACTCCATCCATCTCCTCTGTCTAGCATTGAGATTCGGCTGAGTGAATATGTACTGAAGACTCTAATGATCTAAGTGAAGCTCAAATCTATGGCCCAATAAGAAATGTCACCATCTCATCAAAGCATGCACCACTACTGCTAGCTCAAGTTCATGGGTAGGATAGTTAAGCTCATGAGTCTTGAGCTTCCTGAACTCATAGGCAATAGCCCATCCATCCTACATCAGTACTGCCCCAATCTCATCTAAATATGCATCTGTGCATACCACAAAATCTACTGAAGGATTAGGTACCACAAGTATAAGTGTACTGGTAAGTGCTCTCTTAAGCTCCTAAAAATCTCTCTTACACCTCTCTATCCACTCAAACTTCTTCCCTTTCCTCTAAAGGGAAGTGATGGGATGGGCCACTCTAGAGAATCCCTTGACATATCATCTATAATAGCCTACCAGGCCCATGAAGCTCTTGATCTCTATCACACTAGTAGGTGTCGGCCAATCCATAATCGCCCTAATCTAAGATGGATCAACTGAGATCCCATCTCCTGATATCACATGGCCTAAATAGTGAGCCTCTGTCCTAAAGAATGCACACTTCGGCAAGCTGTCAAACAACTAATTATCTCTCAAGCACTGCAAGACCTATCTCAAATGCTCCTCATTCTCATGCTCATCTTGGGAGTATATCAATATGTCATCCAAGAATATCACCACAAATCTATCTAGAAATGAATGAAATAATCCATTCATGAGCCTCATGAATACAACTAGAGCATTTGTGAGTCCAAAAGGTACCACAATGAACTCATAATGTCCATATCATGTGCAGAAAGTAGTCTTGTGGATGTCACTATCCACAATCCTTAGCTGATGATACCCCAACTTCAAGTCTATCTTCGAGAACACTCGAGCTCCCTAAAGCTAATCAAATAAGTCATCAATCCTAGGAAGGGGATACCAATTCTTGATGGTCACCTTGTTCAGCTGTCGGTAATCCATGCACAACCTAAGAGATCCATCCTTCTTCTTAATGAAGATGACAGGTGCACTCCATGGAGATACGCTAGGATGAATGTGCCCTTTCTCCAAGAGCTCCTAAATATATCTTGAGCTCATTGAGCTCATGTGTAGTCATCCTATAGGGTGCTCTAGAAATGGGCTCTACTCCTGGCACAAGATCTATATGAAAGTCCACTACTCTAGGTGGTGGCATACTAGGTAACTGAGAAGGAAATACATCTGCAAACTCCTATAGATTAGGGTGGTCATCAAGAGAAGTCTCCTTCTCTACCTCCTCCTCGTTGTCACTAATAGTGATAGAAAATAACTAACATCCCTTCCGCATGCACTGCTTCAGCTGCATAGCATAAATCATATGAAGGGATATAGGTCTTTGAACTCCTACAATAACTGAGGTCACCCCATCATCATCTAAACACTCCACTATCTTCTGCCTATAATCCATCTTGGCTATATGGGAATAGAGCCAATCCATGCCAAGAATGACATCATAAGATCCAAGTGGTGTGACACGAAGGTCAACTAAGGTGGTAAAGTCCCTAATTTGCAATTGGAAACCTCTCACTGAGGAACTAATGGATACCCTAGCACCTGAGGCTAACTCAACCTCCCAACTAACATCCTGCCTAGCTGCCACTAGCCCACATTGCTCCACTATATAAGGTGAAATAAAAGAGTCAGTAGCTCCAGAATCAAAAAGGATAGAAACACTAATACCTTTGATTATGCCTGCAGCCTCAATGACTATGGCCTAGTGCTCAGCCTGGCGGTTATCAATTGCTGCAAATACTCTGTGTGCTCTACCCATGTCTCCTATAGTAGGCTCAAAAGCTGTCGCCCTCTAACTGCCAGTTGGACGGCTTGTACAATAATCCCTAGCTATGTGCCCCATGGCACCACATGTGTAGCACGGTCCTCTATCCTGTACCTATATCCCTGAGGCCTAGACTACTATTTTCCTCCTATAGCACTAGACCCACTAAATCCACCTCTGGATGCCTGAGACTATCCCCTCTGATCTCATCGAGATCCCTGTGAGTGCCACTGTTTGGGCTTAGAGCCCTGCTGTCCCTGAGAAGATCTCTATCCCTGGTTCTACTGAGACTGTTGTGGCTACTGAGGTGCCCTAGATGATCCTAATGAGTTCTTATATTTTCCTTCCAGTGAGATTTCTGGAAACCAAAAGACTGAGATGTGGCATTCCGGTTCTATGACCGGTCCCAGGTGTTGTGAGATCTATTATGGATCTCTGCAGCTATCATGGCTCTCTCCACTGTATCACGTAGATCTCCCAAGGGTATCATTTGCACTCTGTCAGCTATTGCATAGTTCAACCCCTTGATAAAGAGGTTGATCTGGAGTTTCTCATCCTTCATGTAGTCCAGATAAGGAAGGAGTTTGAGAAACTTATTCTCGTACTGGGCTACTGACAGGCCTCTCTACTATAGGTCATGAAACTTGTCGATGCAACGTTGTCTAAAATGCTCTGACATATATCAGGCTTGAAATTTCTCCAAGAAGGTCTCCCATGTGAGGGTGTCCATGGTA